>VZTR01004411.1:186129-215496 GCA_013400775.1 Chaetops frenatus
GGAGCGGCCGGCCTGGGCCATGCCGGAGTTACCTTCCACGCGGGTGGAAGTCGTGGAGGCTTCCAACTTCCCGCTCCTAAAAATGTAAGCTTCGCAAAGACGCCTCTAATTTTAAGTGGCTACATGAAGTGCCCATCTTAAAATTAGCCAATCCGTGGGCTCCTCACCTCTGCTGGAAACTGTCCCGGTGGAAGTAGGAGAACAAAGAACCCCCCCCAGGAAGGAGAAAAAAAAAAAGTTGTTGTCCTTTAAACCACAACAGCCTGTAGGTTTTTGGATTTGTTAGGCAACTTTCTTCCATTTTGAAGTCCATTAACACCATTCCAGAGTCTTGTGGATTTGATCCCATTTGGCTTGTGCTATTTCTTTTGTGAGGCAAAATGTCTTCACAATCCAGTGTATTTGCCAATAAAATATGGGAAGTGCCAGTGAGATCTGGACATTTCCCTTTACTTTCCACACGAGTTATGCTGCCCATGTTCTTCCCCTTAAAAAGTAATGTCTGCAGCTCTTTATACAGACTTGACTTTGGCAGGTTAGCTGAAGTACCAGACTGGGATTTCTCTCAACCCTTATTATTGTCTCATTTTGGGGTTTTTCTGGGGGTTGTGAGTTCCTGATAATGTAGAAGAGTCTATGCTATTGTCCTCTCTTGACAATAGAGAATGGAAACTGAAATTAAGGGAATTTCTTACACTCAAAGTATTAATATACCCAGTCACAGAGGCCAAAGAACAGTCACAGCCAAAACATGTTTAAATGAAGAGCAGTTTGGATGTTTACCCAAGTGTGAAGTTGGGTTTGAATTGGCCAATTGATTGAGCAACTGTGTGAAGTTGTGTAGCCCTTGGGAATATATCTTTTAGGCCAGGGCTTTCAAGCAATTTATGGTTTTCCCCATCATACAGAAAACTGATAATGTGATTTATCTACTGTAGCTGCCAAAGTGTCTAATCCAGGCAAATTGCTTAGGCTTCCTTTCCATCAGTACAAAACTGTGAGGAGGTGGTCAATCCCTTTGTAAGGCATGAAGTGCTTTGTCTCTAGAAATGGCCACTTGCCTCTGTGGGAGAGGAGATTGGGGGCCCCTCTTGGAGCAGACCTTCAGGTAGGCAGTGGGTGCTCTGCTGTGTGATGTGGGGCTGTGCCAAGGTTCATCTGTAGAACTGAATCTTGTTTTCAATGTTTATCTTTTGCTTTGCTCTTAGCAGGACTCCAATATTTTGACAAGTTCCATGATGATGAAACGTTGAATCAGTACGTGCTTTAGGAAAAAAATGTTACATATTTTCAGATTATTTTCTGGTGGGGCTTCATGCTCTTTCAATTCATTTCACAGTTCAGAACGAACCTGCTAAAGATTAACAAGCAGACAGACTATCCTTATATTCCAGTCATCCTCAAAAGCTGAAAGGAGGGCTTTTCATAGTAAGTATACAGTTATTATTGGACTTGAGATTGTGAAATACCTTTCTATAAAATAAAGTTCTAGTCTATAATATATTTTGCAGAATTGAATTTTGCATAAAGACAGAATGGAAGAATTCTATTTTCAAGTAGTGTTAAAATATGATTTTTTTTCTGCTTGCTGTGAATGCCTGTAAAATACTATATACTAAAAGTGTCAAGTCTGCTGAAAGATAGCTCTAAAGCACTTTTACTTTTAATCTTCTAAATAGGCATGAACTCAGAAAAAGGTATTCATAATTTGTAGTGTAAACCACAATGCTTTATTAAATAGCTTCTATTTATTATTATTTATTTGACCATAAAAGCATGAACTACTTACCAAAATAACTGGCAAACTTAGTATTAATGTACACCTTTGCAGTATCCCATAACTCTCTAGGTTAAAAGTGCACAAAGGTGAAATATGAAATTAAAAATATGCACTATGTATTACTTCCATGCCTTGTCTAGCTCTCTGAAATGGTGTACTGTTTCCAAGCTTGAATTTGCATGAATATGTATCGTCCTAAGGTGGAGACATCCTCACTTAAAAATGGGAAAAAACTTTATCATGGTGTAGATGACCCCATGCTTCTGGATTCCACCAAAAATTACCAGTCAAGATTGCCAGTGGGCTTGCTGTACTTGGTATTTGACAATTCATGCTGAGAGCCTGGCTTATGAAGTAAAGCATTAACCCACAATCCCACAGTGTTCGGAGGGATTGTGTAGGATAGTGGTGTGAACCTAAAGCATATGAGAACTTGCTTCTTGCTTTGTGCTTGATCCCTTGCACCCTCATTGCCTGAAGCAGCCCAAGCTGGCTGTGTGTGAGTGGCTCCTCCAAGCTGCACTCCTGGGCACTCACTGACCCAGGAGATACCTCTTGGTCTGTTTGGGACATCATAGGAAACCAGTCTTCCCCACAGCTTAAATTTCTTACTTCTCTCTCATTTGCATCCTTCAGAAAATGGAATATCAATTCCAATTTCTGATGTATAAATTTCAAGTCATACCCAGTAAAGGACAAAGACCTTCCTGGCATCATTTCAGTGTGGCCAGAGGCCACATCCTCATTTGTATTTAACCTACTTTAGTACTTTAGACAGACTTGAGAGCTTATCTAAGAGAATTAATCAGCTGGTGAGGCTTAGAGAGGCAACTGAGTCATCATACTGTGTCCCTACAGCAGCAAGACTGTTGCAACTTCATTTTTCTGTGCAAAGGACACAATTGTGAGGCTGTTTTACATCTGTGTATGGCACTACTATTATGGATTTATTAAGAATGCAGAGACCCTAGCTTAGGAACCTGCTCTGAGTTCTCACAAAGAACTGCCTGCCTTGTCAGTCATCTGTAGAGAGATGTGGGGATTAATCACTTTATCTAATTAGGCTCCTTGATTTGTTGTTAAGCTTTGCAGTTGTACCTCTGTCCTCGTGCTAAAGCCTGTGTTCTTGCAAATTTGTTAACGGCATCCGAGTCACCCAGAGGGAATCCAGTCTGGATGTCTGCACACACTGCAAGCAGATCCATTTGCAGAGTGCTGCCCTAAGTTAGGTCAGGATCCTGCAGCTCTTTGTGCACTATTCTGCTGCTGCACACAGCATGAATTTTTCAAGCCTCTCACTCATTCAGTCTCTGTCTCTCCAGCTCATTAGTGTGAGAGCAATTCAAAGCTGGAGGCCAACTTTCAATGTTCCAAATTATCCTTAGGGGAGCCTGGAGAGCTGGATTTCCCTTGGCTGGAGCTGACCTTTATGAACCTATTGTCAGTGCCTAAAATTTGGCAAAAGATAGTATCAACTTAAACTGCACTTATTTCTGCAGGAGTAGCTGACTTATTTAATGTTCATACATGAGGCTGTATTTACAAGGAGTTTACTTCTGCTTAAGAGACTGTCTTTCCAAGGATTCAGATGTCCTTCATTTCAAGTAGAAGATAGTTTATTACCTTTTAGTAATTTATCACCTTCTAGTAATTTTTTGCCACATTGTTCATGGCAGAAAACTCTATTATTTTTTCTCTCCTTTTTTCACTAGGAACTTTTCAAATAAAGACCATGCCCTTTTATCCCTGAGCAGGAAAAGGAATTTTTAAACAATTGTCATGTATCGTTGAAGAGTTGAGGTGGAGTTACTTAGGACATGTATATCTTTTACTATTGTCCACTTCTATCTCCTTGTGAGTGCAAGAAGAACTTAAGTGACTTTGTGACTCAGTTACATCAAGAAGACATCCTCAACTACTCAATATTGAGCCTTTCTCTCATATTTGCTGCACTAAATTCCTTACAATCTCTCCTGAACCAGGTTCTCATAAAGTGACTCAGGTTACTTGCATGGTTGACATTCTGTTCCCCAAACTGAACCACTTTCTGAACCGTATTGGAGAGCAATTACCTGTAGGTGGAGGTAGAGTTTGTGGGCAGTGGCCTCTACTGATGGCAGCACTATGCCAAGATGAGGGTAGAAACTTTCCTACCCTTGGTCTTTTGAAGGTAGGACAGCCCAGAGCTTCAATTTATACACACTTAAATTTGGATTTCTATATATTAGATATTTCTAGATATATTTATTGTCCTTATATATTTGGGAGCAATATTGGTTGTACCATATCCTCCTGTTTATTCATGCTGGTATGTGTAAAGATGGTTAGAAAACATTGAATTATTCTCTTTTGAATTTGATTTTGAAAGTATTTTTTTGTATAAGGAGGTGTTATAAAAGTGTGCTTTGGAAATTGTTGGGAAGGGAAAGAGCTGAATTTATGAATACTGGAAATTATTCTGGAGTCAAAGAAAAGCATTATTCCTTAACTGAGACTGTGTGCTTGGCAAAAGAGCAGGTATCTAGGGCAAACATCAGATGATCAATTGACCTCATTGATCAATCAGATGCATTGACCTCATCTGACTGCTGTAATCTATCAGTTTGATGCCTTTTTCTCTTGTGCTGAGTTGACCCTGGATAATTACACAGGATTTCAGCAACATCAAGGAGGATGCAGAGATAAAACCATCCAGAACCAAAAGCTGTGCTGGCCAGATTCAAAAGGTGGTCAAAGAGAATCTCCTTTGACTATAAAATGATTTCCAGTGTTCATATCCTTACCCTGGATTTTTTAGTTTCACACCAACTTTAGGGTAGCCTATGTTCAAACTCAGAATAGGGAAATAAGCTTTCCCCAAAAGTTTTCCCTTAATATGTAGGGATTGATCAAGTCCAGAGTAATGTGCTGCATATTAACATATATTTTAATGACCCCAAATACTTGAAGGAATAAAATCAAACTTAGATTAAGAAAATAAATCTGCTATTGAAAAGGAGTGGATGCTAGATGAAAAAAAGGGTCTGGAAATGTTTGGATTCTCCTACCTGTTCTACTTTAAAATTATGGCTAGTTTTCTGTTCTCTAGTTCTTTTTATTTACTCTTATTTGGATTTATTTAGTCTCTTCTACTGCTAGAAAGAATCTATTTTAGCCTTTTGCATTTGGTGTAGTGGGAATTGAATATGATGAATGAAACAGGTAAGAAATAAGTATTGATTTAGCATTGTGTTTGCAGGCTGCTTGGCATTCTCTGGAAACATATTACATTATTCTGAGTTAATAATCAATTAGTAATAAGATTTCCATAATCCAGTAATAGCTGCAATAAAGGACAATTTACAGAGCTGGATATTGTTGGCTATAACAGAACATGCAGCATTGCTTTTGCCCACTATTAAATATCCCCTGGAATTCATCTTGTTGATAGAGTAATGAAAATGGTATTGACTATATTTAGTAAATATTACTGCATAAAAATCAGCAACCATCCTGCCTTAAAACAAACTAGAAATAAATTGAATGCAATTATTTTTCTTCTTTCCTCTTCTTGTTAGAAGCTTCAATAAAATATAATTGTAGATAAGCTGAAAACAGACTTTGGAGAGCTTTTTTGAGAATGGGACAGCTTATGTTTTTGTGAGCAGAGTAGAAAATTCTTCACTCTGATGAGGTGGAGTTGTATGCTGCCAAAACATGGAAGGCAAAGGAAAATAAAGTTCTAGTCATTTTCAAGACTTTGCTAGTAAATTCCTCTCTCAGTCAAGATGATTTAGACCTTCATCTCTCAGGCAAACATCCTAACCCACAGGCTGTCTCTTCCCCATTCCTTTTGAAATGTCCAGAATACAGAAGAGGATTCAATATCTATTGAATATATAAGCAGGTCTTTTGAAGCAGTTGCCACATTTCACAAAATCCAGCAGTTACAATCTAGGTGCAACTACATTGTAATTATTTTCTTTCTTCTGTAAGACTGATTTATTTTTATTTGCAAATTACCTGTCTGTTTTTCTACCAGTTAAATATAAGTTTATAATTTGTTAAGCATTTATACACTGTGTGTAATTATTAGAAATAAGAGACAGCTGAACAATCTTAGATTTGTGATGAAGTTGTTGTGATTGTCATGTGAAAAGGGGAGATGTCCTTGCCCCTCAGTGTTTGATTTGCTGGTCAGATTTGCCTCAGGATAGTGGAGACCTTTGTGCCTGACCAGCCTGCCCGTGTCCCACTGCAGGAACCCTTCACTGACCAGTTCTGCTGGATCACAGGGTGGTCCAAATGACTTTGTCAGGGACACACCAACTGCACAAGGGGGACCCCTCAGGGGATTTTTGAGACCCCTGAGTGAGTCTTTATTCAGTATCTTCCCTGCTGCCAGCACCTGCCAGCTCCTGTGAAGGACTCACATTTATGGAAGAACAGTCTTTATTAAATCAGATTGTGTCCAATTAAGGCTTGAGGATTGCTGGTGATAGTTTCTGACTGCAAAAATGTATTCAAAGCATTACACAGAGAGGTTCTTATCCCCAATAAAAGCATGCACAGAGGGCAGTGCCTACCCAGTAGGAGTCCCTACAGGGAGAAGGCAGGTTCAGCCTGTCGACTGATCCCAGTATTTACAGTGGTGTCTTCTCTAACTTTTTTCCCATTCTTGACTTACTTTTACACTATTTCTTTATGTTTAGGTGGAGCTTGAGTGACTCTGGTCATACATGCCTTTGTTACTGATTGATGTAAAACTCTCTCTCTTTGGTTCTAAAGACACAGTCAGTAGAATCTGGAGCACAAGCCCAGTGAGGGGTGGTAGTACCTTGGGGTGTGTACTTTGGGAGGGTATGTGTGTCTTAATATTACAATTATGCTATAGTAAGCCAAATTCCTCTGAGGAGAACGGTTTCACCCCAGCTGTTGGTCAGCTGCAAGACATTTGCTCTCCCCGCTGGCCGACAGGATGTGTGGGGTGGGGTTTATCACCTGCAAAGTACCATCGGGTTCCCCTGCTGCAAGGATTTCAACTGAGCCTGGCCACGGTGTCTCCACTCCTCGGTTCCCTCTCTCTCATCAGGTGCCTGCAGTTTTATAGGGAATCCTCATGGAACATGCCAACCCACATCACTTCCAGGGAGTAGTAGCTGTATTTTACCGTACATGTTCAGTAACTTCTCTTAGGATGAGAATATAACTTCTCAGTTTCCTCCAGTTGTACCCCCAGACATGTTTCCAGAGGTTTCTTACTGAAATGCAGCTTTTCATTAACTCAAAATTATAATAATTTTTATGTTTCCTAACTTTTTACATGCCAATTAGAGAAACTCTGGACTTTGACACTGATACTTGTGGCAGGCATCCACAAAATTCTATGCTGACAGTCTTAATTTTAAGTGATATTTTACATTTCTCTGTACTGTTCTGTTAAATTGTAACTTCAGATGTTGCATCTAGAAATATTTTTCCCCTGTTTTTCTACATAAGACATTTACTAGATCTGTATCTTGAACCCTTGTTGTTCAGCCCCGGTGAGTTCTGTCGTTATTCCAGCACTGAATGAGGTCTTGACCACCAAAGCATTCTGACACTTAGTCCTGCTTTCTTGTACATCTATTTCATGTCTTCACAAAACATGTTTCAAACTATTGCACTGCAGTATGCTCAATGCTTTTTTCTCCCCACAAGAAGTTAAATTTTGTTGTTGAGGTGACAATTTCGTATATGGCCAATTAAATGTGTGAAAATTTATAAGAATTTATTAGGGGATGGAATACCAGCGAGACATGTTTGATTTTCCTCAGATAGCACAAGGTCTTTGTCTAGCACATTTTATAAATATTTGGTGCTTCAACCTAGCTGGAAACAAACACATTCTGTGTAAAGGACTGGGTTTCCTTCCACCCATTATTATTCCTGGGCAAGTCTGAATAGATTGACAGCTAGATAGAATTCTCATGTTCGAGGTGATAATCACTGAGGTCACCAACAATTCCTCCAGTATATATAAAGTTACCCTCCCTCTGGTGTTTCCTGTGCTCTGAGGTTCTGCAATTAAATTATGCTTGCCCTTAGCCAAAACGCCAAAAAGTGATCTGGCCAAAGCAGTGCTCCTGAATTGTGCTAGTGCAACATTAATTGTGCTTATCTCTGGGCATGTTCACTGGACGTTCAGCCTGCTGGGGGTGCTGCTCCTGTTATTCTAAATAGCTGAGGGAAGGATACCATCTGTGTTCTGTGAACAGGGCTTTTCCCTCTCATCTTCTAGAAATGTTTTGTTTCACTGAATTTAATGTTGTGCCCCTTCCAAGTGTAGGTGCAGGCATTATTAATAATGGATTATTTTGTTGACTAGCTTGCTGCATGAATTCAAATGTATCATCAGAAGAGGAGAGAAGGTGGACTCTAGCATGTGGTGGGAAATGGTGACTATGGACTGGGCTGGATTTGTCAAAGGAAATCTATAGCAGAGTGCTAAAAGATTGAGCCCTGAGATCTTTAATAATTAGATATTAACAATGTGATGTTTTTAAATGGCTGCAAAGCTGTCTGTTGTATCATTTCAGTGTTGGTAAATTCAGGTTGGTAAATTTCAGGTTGGGAACATGAGGAATTTACTGAGACCTTGGCAAATCTGCTCTCTTTAGGAAGGAAAATTCTTCCAGGTAAATTGAAAACACTTCTCAATCAATTGGAAATTTTTATTTTTAGTAATTTTTTAATTTAAAAAAGCATTGCCTAGAAATTCTAGTTGCACATGTGATGTTCCTGAATATGCTTGTAATTGCTGGATATGCAGAGTTACCTGTCCAGTCTGTGCAGACCCAGACTTTGTTTGCTGCTGGTGCTTTTGGAGTGGGTGAATGCATTTTCCCACCAGGGTGCTCCCTGCAGTGGCTGAAGGGCACAGCAGAGGTTTGTGCATCCTCCCCTTGCTCAAAGGAAGGGTTTTGCAGCTGCCAGGTGCCCATCACTGCCTTTCCACACCCAGCTGTGTGTGTGTGTGCACCTCTGTGCTTTGGGAGGAGCAGGGGGCTCAGGTAAGGAAGAGCTGCACAGATCCAAGAACCATCCATTCCTGCAGTAGCACCTGAATTAAGCAGCAAAGGCCAGAAGAGTAAGTTTGGGGATGTGACTGAAGCTCAAAGGACACATTTGCTTGTTCAAAAGAGTAAGGCTTCGTTTCCTCAGTTTTTTTGACCTTCTTATCAAACAGCAATGTTTAGGAATTGGGAGTCTGGCAGTAGAACCCTGTGATGCAGAGCAGCTGCCCCTCTCAGAGAGCAGCTCTGTGAGCTCTCTCACCTGCAGAGGAGTCAGAAGCAGGGAATACCTGGCAGCTGATACTGCACTCGCAAAAGCTTTCTTTGGGTTTAGGTTCAGCTTTCTGTTCCCAGCATAAGTAACTGATTGGGCCTTGATTTTTCTTTTGTTGCCTTTTTCCTCTTTTATGATTTGGCACAATGGGTGGCTAAGGCCTTTAGCTGTGTTGGCCTGTTTCAGGAAATTAATTTACATACTTAACATCCTTTGAATCTGCTTGAGATAAAGATTTAATTAATCTGAACCTGGTAGGCAAATATAAGGCTAAGGCAAATGGTAAATCTGTATTTAGGAATATTGACTCCTTTACAAATATTGAAATGAATTTCTAATTCATATTTTAAAAATTGTTAATTAATGCTTTAGGCTATTTGCATGCAAATCCATTTCAATCTTTTTCTATGACTTACACTTGGAATTTGTATGGCATATACTGTAGATGACATTCAGTAGAACTATACTTTTTCTTCATAAAATTAACTCCCTTATTTTCAAGAGTGTTAAATACTATGACTGCTGTTCTTTTCACACCAGGATGTGGACTTGACAGTAAATAAAAGCCACTTACTGTATTTAAAAATACAAAGGGTATGGTTTCTAAGGGAAGTTGACTTTATTAAAATGGTAGAGGTTTTGTCTGTCTAGGCAACTAGCCTCTAGGTTTCTGAAGAATTGTAAAGGATACTCAAAAGATTATTATTTCAGTTTATACAACTGAAATGTCGGGAATTAATTTTTATAACAGTCTTTACTCTAGCTTTGTTCACTTAAATAAAACCTATTGGATAAGACACTGGAAGCTTTCAAACTATTTTCTGTTCATCACAGCACTGTAGCCCAGACTCAACAAAGCAATTAATCTGTGAACAAAAATAAGCCTGTACATAAGTCCTTTTCTAGATGCAAAACCACTTCAACATATGGACAAATGCTTCAGTAATATTACAGCTTTTATCAGTGGTTTAAAGTGCTGGAAAACTGAAACATTTTATGAAACATCTGGCTTGCAAGGACCTCAATGTAAATTCTATCTGTGCAAAGCCAGGACTTTGAGGATTTAGGAATCTGTACCCTTCTGAATTTCTTATCTGATTTTTAGTTTTATAAGTGGAACATGCAAACATTTTCTGCCCACTGGGATGTTTGTAATCCCATTTTTAATAATCAGGAAAAAAATGTAAGCTGCCTATTTTGAATGCCCTGTTGATAAGCATTTCAACAGGATGATTCAAAACTTACACTGTGCTGGATTTTCTGCAATAGATTTTCCTGTCACAGAAGCATTTTGCATATGACAAGTTTTTTTGTGCTACTATGCCACTGAATTTTTTTTTAAATAAATGTTTTTATGTCTGACAGTGTACTGCATATGCCATTGCATGCACAATGTAAGAAATGATTACTTTTTTCCATTTTTTCTGTCTAACTTACAATGTGTTCAAAGCAGCATACAGTTATAATACAATAGGAGAAGGATTATTTTAGTACAAATGATCTTTTCAACAGTCCACCATTTCCCTACATTTTTAGTTTATTGAATGACTGATAAAAATGATACGCTGCATGTTTGAGAGGCAGAATAAAAAGGACATACTTGATCCTTGTCAATACTTCTCCCCTTTACAAAAACTCCTCGGAGACTCAAAATGTATGATTATCTAAAATTGTCTTTTCTTTATGGCTCATTCAATAACATATTTCCATATTTATGAAAAACCACATGGAATTCAAAACTGTGGTGGATGTTGCCTTATGGCTGAGTTCAATCACCAGCATTTAGAACAAAATCTTGTGTGCTAGTCAAACTATTTCCAGTTGTGACATAAAATTCAAAACATAGAAAATCTAATCCTTGAGGGGAAAAAAATAAAGATTGTATTCTTCATTCTGTGAGGGACATAATCATCACAACTGCTCATTTAATGAGATGGTAAAGCCTGATTTGGAATGAGCTTTTCTAAATAACTGCAAAACCGAGCCTAATCCATAACACCTAAATTTTATCACGAACAAAATTAAAGGTCTGTCTTCTAAATTGGCACACTGAAGTTTTGGATTGGCTTCTTTGTTCTCTGGAAAGAGGAGGATACTTGGCTGTGCTGGAGGTGGCTCAGCAGGTGCCTCCTGACCCAGAATTGCTGCTCCAGCTGAGGAGCTCTGCCCTACACTTGGCTGGAAGGCCCTGTGGAAGGAGCTGGCAGCTGGAATCCCTGCAGAGATGGATGGAGAATCTTTTTGGAGCCTTACCAAGGAGACTTTGACGTAGGAGACAGGAGAAGTACAGAACAGATTTGAAGGGAGATGGCTTTAGAAGAATGTCATTAATCTAAGGTGACAGAGAAGGAGAGAACAGTACAGGGCAAGCTGAGAAAATATCCTGAATGGATGATGGCTTTTCTGGCTGTCTGAGAAGGAGGCAGGTTTTTCCAGAAAATGCATAAATTTCTGGAAGGACCCTGAAAGGTCTAGAATGACTTATCTGCCCACATTTCTCAATCAATACTGAGTAAATTGTCCTTTTTTTCATCTCCTAAACAGCTGTTCCCATACCAGTAGGTAAGAATTCTTTGTCAACAGCTTGGAAACCTCCTTGTAAAGGGAGAAAACCCTGCTGAATCCTGTGTTATGTCAGCACTTTGTTTATGTAATCTCACCTTCAAGAACCACAGTTTTTTACCTTATATGTATCACAATCTAGTAATGCTGTTTATTACTTAAAACATGTGATTTGAAAAGGTGCCCTGGCACTTTTTTATATAAGTTGTTTAAATATATTCCAGTACTGTGACTTATTATATAAAACCTAATACAAATGAAAAATAAAACCCCCATGATTGTTCCTTTGAAAAGTTAGTGTGTATATTTTTGCTTAGAAGACCCAACCACACAACACAGGATTCTTAAGCCTGTGAGTGCCAATGTAGACATTTCTGCTAAGATTTAGTTTAAAATAGTTTTGAGTAATTTCTGACTTCACAATTGAAAGAGTTGTGCTTACCTGGTTTATATACAGCAGTACACTCAAGCAGCAAATCTGGAGTATAAATACATTATTCTATGCCTAATAAAAAGAATTTACAGAAAGGAGATTCTGCATTTCCTTTAGCAGTTATTTGTTCATTAACAAAGCAAAGTTTTTAAAATTCATAGAATAAGGGTAGAAAAGTTGCCAAGGAAAATATGGTGTATAGTCTGGAATTGTAGCAGCCATTAAAATGATAGTAAAAAGTACATTAATGTCAGTGAAGTATCTCTTATGAAGTAGTTCTCACTTCTTTTGTCTTTTTCAGGTTTTCTACAGTCATGTTTTTCTTCCTTTTGGCTTTTTCTTTTTTTCATGGCAATCCTACAAAGATGAAATGAAACCTCTTTTCCTCCTGATACTAAGGACAAAGGCTCTCTCTAAACACTACACAATACAATTTTGGTAGAAGAAAAAGAGTGCTGTGCTCTATACAAGAAAGTACCCATAGGGGACTACAATCAAAAGACAGTATGATCTCGATCAGAAACAAAAGAAAAAGGGACTATGATTCAGTGATGGTTTGGGGTTTTTGGGGTTTTTTTTTCCTCAATAATTCAGGAACAAATCACACCATTAGCATCAAGAGCCAGCAGTTCCCTTCCTGGCTAAGTGTCTTGGTTAAAAAAATTATTCAGCACTCCATTTCCAACAAAGAATGGAAGAGCAGAAGAGACAGAGAACCTTTACCCTACCTGGCATGGAACAGTTCTGATAAATGCAGCTCACAAGGTTCAGTGCTTTTTTTTCCTTTGATGCCTAAAGAACTAAGAATCTGGTCTTTGATTCAATTGCTGCCATCAGCAGCTTGTGTGTTTTTGGTACCACTGAGAAGTTCCACCCAGGACATGAAAGTCTGAGAGACTCAGAGCAATCAACCCCAAGGCCAGCAGCCTGCAGAGTGATGCAGCTTTTGTCACTTAGGTAGACAGAAAGACTAATATTAATGTAATCTAGACTGGGCTCTGCTTATGCCTTCTCTTTTGCTCTCATGTGTGTTTCAATTCAGAAGCTGGAAAAATTGGGTTAAATAATTAGCTGTTCATATCAGTGAAATATATAGAGCACAGAGCAGTGCAAGATTAGGGAGATAACAGAACTAAGTAAATATAGCTTTCATGCTGGAAAACTTAAATTAGTTCTTCTTAAGTGTGACCAGACATGAAAATACCTTTCCCAAGGATATTACCTGGTTGGCATCTTAGTAATAAACTCCTGACCTCAAATAGATTCCATAATTTATTATTCTTTAATACGTTTTTAGAGGTGATGATTGGTTTCTAACTTCACTTTGCTTTGTCTTGAACAGGGTATATAAAATCTAAACTTGCAACCTGCCATGAAAGGCAGCTTGATCTGATGAAGGAACATGATCCTGTGGCTAAAGAGTTTAGGACACTCTCCTCCTAGGGAATAATCTTGTCTTCCATTTACTGAGATCCTTTTTATGCACCGAGTGGGCTCATCCTCTTCTGAAGGATCTTGTTCCCTTTTGCTTTCTCTTGGGACTTCTGTCTTGCTGGCATCAGAAATGCCCTTCCAGTGGGGGAACACACCTTACTGCTGCAGTCCCACTGCTGCACAGGGACAGAGGGGGAGGTTATCCATGTTTGTAAGTGGAAGTGATTGAGAATCACAGCAAAATTCTAGATCATTCTGCTGCTTTGCATGTACTGCTGAAACAGGGATGAATTTCATGACATATCAAATGCTATGTCTCTGTCAAAGTTAAGGTCTGTTTGCTTAACCTTTCAAAAAAAAAATGCAACTCATTATAAGTTAGGAAAACTTTTTATTTTATGTCAATATACATCTATATCTTAAATCTTTGCTGTGATATCCATTTTCTCTACTTGTCTAAGCTGATGATTTTCTGGACTGAAGGAAATAGAATTAAATAATAAAACAAATTTTATGGTGTTCTATGCATTGTTCTGTGCTGGCTGTACTTCAGAGTCTGACAGATGACAGTCTTGAAATCGGTGTATGCTTATCTAACCTCTTTCAGAAAATTCAGTATAACCTTACTTTTGACAAGACTGTAACTGACAGTATTTGTACAAAATGGCTTTTTGAATTCTCAAAGTCTTATTGAAAACATTCCAAGGGTGTGCTATACATATATATATATATATATATATATATATGTATATATATACAGCGATTTCTTTTGGAAAAGACCTCTAAGATCATTGAGTCCAACCATTAATGTAAAACTACCAAGCTCACCACTAAACCAGGTCCCCAAGAATCATGTCTGAATGCTGAATGTCTTTTAAATCCTTGAAGGGTTGGTGGTTGAGCTACTTCCCTGGACATCCTGTTGCAATATTTGACAACCCTTTCTGTGAAGAAATTTTTTCCTCATATCCAATCTAAACAATCCTGGCACAATTTGAGGCCATTTCCTCTTGCTTATTACTTGGGAAAAGAGATTGACCCCCAGCTGGCTACGACCTCCTTTCAGGCAGTTGTAGAGAGTGATCATCTTTTTCTCCAGGATAAACACCCCCAGCTCCCTCAGGTTTGTCTGTGACAATTTTCAAAGTTGTCTCAATGTTATGACATAACAGAAGGAATCTGACTTAACATACACAAAAAATGTAGGAAGAAAATGACAAAACAATTATTTTTTCTTGGGGGCAAAGCAGTATTAACAATAAACTACTTGGTCTGCGGAGGGAAGCAGAAATAACATCAAGGTTATTGCTGAACATTATTCATGTTTATGAATCATGTTGTGCAAAAAGATTCCTGTACAGAATTTTACACAGCCTACATTTTAAGCAGGTTATGAAGCACAGAAACATGCCTAGTCTAAATATATTCTTCTTACATGAGGATTCCTCATTTTTTCCCTTTCTGGTGCAACAGTTCACCAGAGCAGAACATCATGTAATTAAAATACATTAAATTTGACTCCCTGAGCACTTAGTTTTGCAGTGGTGAAGAATGGAGGAAAAGTGGTATATGCTTATAAATAAGAATATGAAAAATAAGGTGAGGTAGAAGAATAATAAAGGGAGGGAGGAAGGGGAGATTTAGGAAGTTGTGAGAAAAAATCATGTAGCATGACAATTTTCTCCTTGCCAAGTGTTCTAAACCTAGGCTGTTAAAAGCCTTTAGCTGTATCAAGGGTCTTTTATACAAAATGAAGAGGTGAATTGGATGGTATCATGACTAAGCTCCACCACTTAAAGTTGGATTCTTTTCTTTGTGGGCAGGTACAGAAACAAAAGGATCACCCTTTTAACCAGTTTGGATAATGCACAGAGACTCAGACCTGAGGGCTGGGAATCCTTTGCTGCAGTGAGTGGGAACGTACTCAGTGAGGGAGGACAGCCACAGCTCCCTGATGGGATTCATGGTTTATTGTAGACTTGAACTCTGGTCATGTCCACCAAATGGCTTAACCTTTCCAAGGCATTAAATTTTTCCACTTTCAGAGGTGAAACCCTAAATTAAAAGCAGATATTTGACTCTCAGCGTTACTCTGCAGTCTTGTTTTTAGCTGTATGCTGCCAAACAATAGGGCTGACACAACAAATACGTCAAATCCTCAATTTATCATCTGTATCAGTAAAATTTATTAATCCCTGCAGGAAAAGGAAATGGAAATGCAGGTTTTTGCTTTGTATGCTCACTGTGTCTTGTCTCTGGAGGGAGCAGAGTCGGGGAGCTGAGTTGTGGACTTGGTCCCAGAGGCTTTCACTGTGTTAGAGATGCTTTCTGTAAATGCAAAAGGTTCATTTTGATAGACATCCTAAGTCAATGTAATGAAAATTAATTTCTTGTTTATTACAATTTTTTAATATTAAATAAGCCTTTGATACTTGCAGCAAGATTGTAATAGGTGTTTAATATGGCTGAGTAATTTCATACAAATATCTCTGACTATTGCCATTTAATTTTACTGCAGAAATCTTGCAGATATGCCAAAAAGTATTATCCCTCAAAAGAAGCTTGTTGTAGTCACAAGAAAAGATAGTCTTGTAATTGAGGTGCCACCTGGGATCACAGAAGGTCTGCCTTGTCTTTTTTCCTTAGCTCTGTTTCTGTTTTGAGAGTGACCTTTTGGGAATGTTCTCTAGTCCTTGTACCACTGTTTTTCACTGAAGGCTGGATGTAGTGAGTATCCTGTGAGCAGCTGTGGAATTTATATAGCATCAAAAATGCTGCTCACACGGTCACAGGGTGCAGCTCTAAGGCTTCCCAACTGAAAATGAGGCTCAGAAGGCAGAGCAGCAGGATGGATCACAGGGAACTGAGAGCAGCAGTTCATTATTCCTGCCTCTTCTCCCTTTCCTCCACTGCCACGACTTCGCTCATGTTGCTCTGTCAGGCCATGGATGTCACTGTTTTACCATGCTCCATTTTCAGGGCCTTGTGGAGATTCCATCTCCAAGAGAGTTGAACCTTCATGAAGAGTCAAGAAATTCTTCCTGGTACTGTTTGTAGTCCTGTAAATCAGTCTGTGTGTAATAGAGTCATCTAACCAGTGCTCCTGCTGCTTCCTTACAAACTGCCTTCTCAACCTTAGCAACTTGGCAATATGTAGTTGAGATGTTAATTACTACTGTAAGACAGGGATAGTGGCATGTTAGGGCATTGCTAAAGTAAGTAACAATTTGTATATGAAGATTATCAGACTATTTAGTGATTTTTGATTTATAAGCATTAAAGGCTCATACAGAATGCGTAACAACTGGTTGTGTGTGCAAGAATGATTTTTAATAGCCTTTTTATTTGGTGCCCTATCTTAGGATGCTTTGTAATACTTATACAATATCTGGGATTCAGGATAGCACTGCTGATTCAGTAATGTTCCTGCTCCCACATGAGTTCACCTGCACACCTTTTAGGACCTGAGAACTGGTGTGTTACTTCCCAAAATGATGTGAGACCTCTATTCCATCAAAGGCTGGGGTTTTTACAGCAATGCTTGTAGTAAAAAGGGGAAATGGAAAGCTTTGTCATTCCCACAATATTTAAAATTCAGAAGCCCCTGCCATTTAAAACCCAGGTGGGCAGGGCTGAGACAGACAGCCAGGAATGAAGCTGTGGAAGGAGGAACGTGTTCAGGTAAAGCAGAGGAGCCTGTGCTCGTGTGGCAGCACCGCTGTGTGTCTGGGGAGGGCTGCTGTGCTGAGCTGCTCCCTCCCTGTGCCCTGGGGCTGCAGCTCAGGACCAGCACGGGGGCAGCTCCTCTGTGCAGGAGCCAGGCAGGGACTATTTAGAGAGACGTGGGCCAGATGCTGCTCCTGGCAGAAATTATTGTCCTTCCTGTGAGGAGCCTTTCTTGTAATCTTTGCTTTGTTAGTTTTACCTGATATTTGAAATCATGGGAAGGGAGGAAGGAAATGCTTTCTCCTTCAAAAAAGATTATTTGTATTTTGTGTTATTTATATTGTTACGTATTTTTCTCATAGGGTATTCTAAGGCAATTTTGAAGAAGACTGAGGCTGAGGGAGATAAGATTGTTGAATATCCTGAAAACTGGCCCCTTATTTAAGAGGTCCAAGTTAATGTTGTACTGTTTTTCTTTTAAGGGCAGTTAAGAAAAAGGGAGGGGTTTTGTTTACAGAATTTAAATCCTATTGTAACAAAAACCCCAAACCAAAACAAAAAACAACAATAAAAACTTTTTTTTTCCTAAAAAGCCTTGTTGCAGTAAAAAAGACTGAGATTCAACTTTGTGTTGTACTTTGCAGCACAACCTGAATTGTGCATTGCTACCAAAAGCCAGTATAGTAGGCAGATTGCCATATTATCTGGCAACCTCTCAATAATGAAATTTTCTGGTCTTCCAGTAGGAATCCTTAGGGTACAGACCTGAATATGAGATTTATACATATTATAGACATTTTAAACACCTATACACTGAGGCTAAAGGCTTTTAGTTCATATTGGAAAATAAAGACATGCCACAAAAAAAAAACCCCAAAAACCAAAAAAACCCCAAACCCCCAGAATGTTTAAGAGTTATATTTAGAGCCATTAGCTGTAAAATGGGGGTGGAAAAATCAATATAGTTTTCTCTTATTGCATTTTTTTGCTCAGGACCTTAACAGAGGGATTTAAAGCAAACTAAATGTCTGCTGTTAACAAAGTAATTTAATGTCCTAAGAACTAAAAGGTCTTTCAGTGAGTGTGACTCTCTCATAGCTTGGTCACTGAGAAAGCAAACTACCCAACTTTCCCCTAGTGTTGCTATGTTGATAAATAAATTGTCTTGCTTTGCTACGTTCTGCCTTTTTTCGTTTGTTTGTTTGTTTTGTTGTTGTTGTTTTCCCCTCTCCTTTTCCCAGGTGAGGCTCCATCCTTAGCTGCATGTCTTAAGTTCCAGCTTCTGCTGCTTCTATTAGTGTGCTGGGAAACTCAGTGCACACAAATCAAAGTTATGGCTTTGCTTGTTTCCTCATGCTGAACTCTAACTAAAGCTCTGCAATGCAAAAGCTATAACATACTCTTAAATATTATAAAATCTCTATCTATATTCTGTAATATAGGTATAAATTATAATAGATACTAAATATTATAAAATCTATAATATCTATAAAATATTCTTTAATCTTGTTCTTTGGAGTTCATTATTGAAAGTGCATTGCTGGCATTGAAAAAAACTGTGGAGAATCCAGTCAGTTGTGTGTGAAGGAAAGAGAAGAGTGAGAGATCTCTGATACTGCCCTTGCATTCCTTCAGTTAATCTCTTTTGGAAAGGAATCCTTGCAGAATGGTAGTGGCAGTTTCAGAGATTTCCATGTCTTCCCTCATTTGCCCTGTTCATAAAGAAAAAGGCTGGAGCAGCCACTGGAATGGAAATGGGTGATTATTCTACTCCCTTGCTATCACGAGTCATTTATTCCAGTACACATGTGATTCCTATTCTACCCTGAGGGGGGAAGATCAATGCTCTACTTGCCTGAGAAAACTAAAATTTAAAAAGTCACACTTCTGTTTCCTCATTTGTTCTGCTTGTGGAAGAGGAGATGAGCAGAATCCTTTAGTTTCCTCATCAGTTTTAAGGAAAACGGCATGAAAAAGTCATGGAATAGTTATGTATGACCAAAAGCAAACTTAGTGACCTTGTTAGGTGAGGCTGAAAGAGTCTGAACTGTTACAAACACACTGCTTGGTGGATCTACCTCTTTCTGGAGTTTGCTTTCCTAAGGCATTTTGAAAGAATCTAAAGCAATATTCTGTTTGTTTCTACTTTTAAATGTTTGCATTGCCTACATTAAAAAAAAAAAACCAAAAACCAACAGTCTCATGTATTATCCCTAGTTGTAAGAAGTTAATAATACCTGAAATTGGTTCTATCTCATGGAAATGCTCTTTCATCTCAAGTATTAAGACATCCTATCAATTCAAAAAGATTTTTTCTTTAGGAAAAGAATTCTCTAAGCAGCATTTGGCTGTTGGCAAAGATATTGCCTTGTTATTACTACCTTTACCCACTGAGGTTTGCTGCATCCGTTTTAGCTAAAATCCCATTTCTAGAAACGGTCTTTCAGTTGTTCATCTCCTCCGCACTGTCAGAAATGGAAATATTATTTCAAATACTTTTGAAATAGTCTACATCAACTGCATCCATTTCATCTGATTTCATAGAATCTAGGGATTACCACACTGTGAGGATACACAGCAAATAAAACAGGCCCAAAGATTTTTAGGTGGTTTCAGCAGTTTGCAATGGATGAGCCAAGTGCTGGTTTTTGAAATGCAACAGAAGGTAAAAATCTCAATGTTGGAATTACAGATGTTTTCAAATAACTCCAGTTTTGTCCTTTAGAATGAGCTTCCATTTAAATTACAAGGCAGTGAAAGAATGAAGTAGAAACAGTTTGTGGTCACTTCCCTGAGATGGCAAAGGGGGTGGGAACAGGTTCCTTTGCCTCCCTCTCCACAGAGATTCCCATCCTCATCCTAAACAGGAAAGAGAAAAGGGAAAATCCTGGTCACAGTTGTGTGTTTGGAACTGGCAGATTAGGTATCACCAGGAATCCTGCAGGCTCTGTGCACACCATGTGCAAGGATTTGCATTGAAGGATTTGGAGATGTTGCAAGAACTGAACGGGCAGCCAGACTCTGCATGCAAGTTTTGTGGCTGGAGAATAATTTGTGCTCTGCACTGTGATTTGAATGCACTGAAATCGGTCAAATGGTGGCTAAAAGAGGTAGATGCTGCCTTGCAAAGCCAACTGCTGGACAACTTGATTGACCAAGCAAAAAAAGAAAAATAAAATAAGCCTTTCACAAGAATCTTATCACATATTGGAAGAAAACTTCAGTGAAATTGGTGTGAGAGTTAAAGTGCAGTGCCATGAAGTGGTTGATGGCAGTTTTGCCTTGTCTCTGAGGCAGCAAAAAAGGAGAATTATTGTGGCTTGTCTAAACAGGAAGATAAAAGAGTCTCATAATTTGGAGACCAGGAAATATTCCTCTTCTAGAATAGCTCTGTCCAGGTGATCTGTGAGTGTGTGGCAAGACAAATCCAGAGTAACAAGGATGCCTGAAGTCTGTTTTGTGATGAAGAGCCTGCACACAGACTCTACAAGGGCTGTGCTCATGGCTCTCTGCACTTTCAGCCCTGGTTCTGTAGGAAAAATGTGGGAAGGCCTGAAAGAAGGAATCTTCACTTTCATCTTTAGAAAAACATGTAATTCTAGGATAATCCTAGGCCTAAAACCGTAGGGGTACTGTCACTGAAGACAAATTTGGTTCAGTGACAACTTGCAAAGATGCTGCATTGAGAGACTGATGGATTATGATATGTATATTGAGGTAGATAAGAACTCAGATTAATGCACATTTTAGGTGTGTGCCTGATGTATTTGGAACCCAGAGAGCACAAAGAGGCTTGTAACCTTCTGGTGTTTACCCCTTTAGAGGGGTGAGAGGGAAAAATAATGGCCTGTCTTCAGTAAAGCGGGGGTCAATATTGCTTGTGTCTGGATTATGTATGAGACCCTCTATTTTATGAAAGTTGCTGATCTTATAAGCAGTTTTTTTATCCATATTTTTCTTTCAGATGTTTGCAGCCTGCTAATAACAGTGCTAATTTCCTGTCTTGTGTACAGTGTAACTCATACCCACCTCCCAATGCTTCATCTGCTCCATGAACGTAATTAAACAGCCTGATCTGAAGTGGTGAGCACAGAACTGGATTTGAAATGCTCACGGATACTTCACTGCAGCTAATCTTCAGACATGGAAAGCTATTAGCTCTGCTAAATAATAGCTCAGAAGGGTCTTTCATTTTATCAATATCCCTAATAGACTTTGCTGCCACAGAAAAAATGAATTCTAATTTTACTTGGAGAGTCTTCTGCAAGTTAATTTTATGAAAATGCTAATAACTGTGGGAGCACTTGAAAGAATTTAGAGAAATTCCCTCTTTTGTTTATTTGCAATATGGCTCTTCAGTTTTGTTTTAAAAGAAATTTGTGCTAGTTGGTGTCTGTGCTTTGGTGTATTTTTCTTTAACTTTCATGGTCCCAGACATTTTCAGCAGTTTCAAAGCTCCTAATGAAGAGAATTTTAGTACATCTAGGTATTAATAATGCTGGAGATGTAAGATTAGAAAAAATCTAAAAATTTACATTGCAAAATGAACGCCAAAGGATAAAAATAATTGTCCTTCTGTGTAAATTATAAATTTTCAAAGGTAAAGTTGTAAGTCCATAATTGTCATAATTAAATATTCTCTGAAACAACCCTTGCAGTGACTTGCACTAACTTTTTTTGTGGCAAATATTGTAAAAATCAGATAAACAGTTTTGTACAGTAACTACAGTATTTCAGACCATTTAATATGCAGGTTTCCTTACAAGGGAAAAGGAAACAAATACTCGGAAAGAAACCTGCACACTCGTACTTTTATCAGGTTTAGAAAGTGTACCCTAGTAGAAAGGAAATGTTATTATTCTTGCAGAAAAATTTATTGGTTCTTAATAACCAGAACATGATAATTTTATATGCTCCTATTTTATAGGAAAAATGCAGATAATATTCTCAATATTGTCACTGCCTTTTACCTCCCAGTGACATATAAGCATGGAGATTTGTATCTTTCAGGGATCTTCTGCTGCTCTCTTGCAATAGTAAATCCAATGCAGCTGTATAAAAACCCACAGGAATTTTAATGAGAAGCAGAGAGCAAAATATTTTGATTAATACTCTAATTCTCTGCCAGAGTGCCTCAGTACCTTAAGACCTGATTTAGCACTAGCAGGGAAATCCATTATAAACCATTGACTTGAAATATATGGATTTAACCCTAAATGTTTGTGATGATTCACTTTCCCAATTTGAAAAGCACTTGGCTTCCAGTGCTGGGCGTAACAAAAATACTCAGCTTTGACTGAAAACACATCATCTATTTCCTGCTAATATTTGTTATTCTCCTTTCTCTTCCCCAGGCACCACCACTGGCCTGAGGTCTGGATTTGTGTTTTTGTTGCAGGAGGAATGGTCACGGTGGAGGGAGCTCCAGAGGCATTCCCAGAGCCGTGACAAATCCCAGCTCTCAGAGCTGGGGCTTCTCGCCCTCACCTGGTGTCCTGTGTCCCCACAGGCTGCTGGTGTCTGTAGCACTCTGAGCTGGCCCTGAGTGGAAATCAATTACAAGGTTCAGTGGGATGCTGCTGGAGCTTCCCCTGGCTGAAGCCATCGTATGTCCTTCCTCTCATCTTTTATTTTGGTAAACATTTAAAAAAAAAAATCTTACTTTTTTCCTTAATAAGGATTTGTAACATTGAAATCCCATGCTTGCTAAGCAAGGACTAAAGAGATGACTAAATATGATATTCTTTACAAAAGTGGAATAAATAAAAAGCCCAATATTTTAATTTTTCAATTCTAGAAGAGTAAAGATTTTCACCTTGATTTTATAAGTTTTTTAAAAGCAAGATAGAAAGTTCACTGTTAAAATGATAAGAGAACATATTTTCATGAGATTTTTGTAAGACAGCTATTATTTTACCAGTGAGTGACCTCACTGACCCCCACAATAGCCAGGGATGTCTGAAACTGAATTATGTCAAAGGACATAACTTCCAAGTCCATATCTGATTGACAGCTGCCAGGTTGTATTTCAGTGTCAGTTTTACAGATCATTGCATGGAACAATTGCTATGTCAGGTAATCTATTTCCAGTTCTAGAAATCAATTGTTTGTCAAATATCGAAGGTAAATCTCGAGGCCATAGTGGATATCTTCTTCACAGTGACAACTGTCAGGCCAGCTCTTTGTGCAAGAGTTGTCTTTAATGTAACAGGAGCTGCATGGAGAACTTGTTTGTAGGCAGGCAAGAAAACAACTCAGGCCTTTTAGGAGAGGCTTCTATGTTTTTAGAAGAGATGTTTCAAATTTATGGGGACTGTCCCAGTCAACATCTGTTCTGAGGAGAGTCTTTCATTGACTTCACTGGAGTTTGAAGTGCATTTTAGAGCTCTCTAGTAGTTTACTAATTTAAAGTATATTTTGGAATATATAAATATAAAATAAAACCTGTTTTTCATAAAGTATATGTAGGCCAACTACTTAATCCATTAAATATCATGTAACAAAGTATGCCAGTGTGACAATTAGGTATGAGGGGAACATCCTTCAGTTAAAGCATGAAAATGATGATTAATTATTTGATCAGGAAAATGGAGTCCTAAACTGCTCTGGCATACAGTAACTCTGTCAGTGGGCACTCTGTAGCAAAGCCATTTTTCTTAACAAGTCAAATTTATGACATTCTTAAAGCATGTACTGACAGGATAAAAAACAACCAGGTGTATCTAAGTAAATGAGGAGCAACATGGATTTTTTAGATGTGGGGTTGGTTTTTTTTGTGGGTTTTGTTTGTTTGTTTGTTTGTTTTTTAGGGTTTTTTTTTGAGGGGGTTGTTTGTCTGGGTTTGGTTTTTTTGGGTTTTTTCCCTGTGCTGCTTACTATATTCTTTAATTTTACTTCTGGATTATTGTGATCTATTCAAGGCTTAGAGAACCAATATATGTTCAAAGTAGGACAGAAATTCTGTTACCTTTATCAGTAGATTGAGTGAATGGGGGAAGCTGTAAATATTTTTTTTTTTTTTTAATTAAGCCTATGGATGTAGGGCTGATGTTTGAAGTAGTTACAATATGGAATTTGGGCTTAAAGTACTATCAGAAAATAATTGGAATAATAATTCTTAGTATGTCTCACAGATCTTTGTGGTTTTGCTGACGTGTATCCCTCCTGCCCTGGGCTTCAGATTGGTTCACGGGAGCAGCCAGGTGCTGTGGTTGCAGTCAATAGTAAATCACAGTGGTCTCTGATCAAGTTGGGATTTTGGCAGTTGTGTCTGACAATTGAGTAGTTGAAAGCTGCCTCAGCCCAGCTTTAGTCATCAGCTCAGCTGCTCAGCAAACACAGATCTTTATGGTCTCAGCCCTTGGTGCTGTCCCCTCCATACGGTGCCTTTTGGTTGAGGACAGATTCAACTGAAGATCTCTGGCCAGGTGCTCACAGTTACCCTTGGCACTGGCATTAAGCTGATTAAATTGCTGGGTGCCAGACATGTCCAGTGACAGCACATTCTGACTTGGACTTTTCACAAGTGTGGGATACAAAGCTTTAGTGGGAATTTGGTAGAGTAATGTCTTGTAAGACAAGTATCCATGGGGCTCTCTCTAGCTGTTCCTTTTTGAAATCCCTGAAAAAGACACTTTAATTTAGCATTTTCCCAAATAATTTTTTTAGTCTCTTGGTGGGGGTATATACACTCTTGAAATTTCATCCTCCTTAATTTCCTTGAAGTGCTAAAATTGATTATAAAAACTGGTTTTCTAACAGTTTCATTTTATTATTCTGAGAAAAAAAAAAAATCCCTGAAACCAAAAAGAGAAAAGAAAGGCATTCCTTAAAAATTTTAAAATAATAAGGAGATATTTTTGGGGGGAAAGATATGAACCCACCTGTATTTAGAATAAAATGTTCAGGCATTCTTTTTAGGTTGTCTTTGCCTCAAACCATATAAAGGATACGGCAAATGAAGCTGTCCTTTGAACTTGCATTAGATAATGTATGTAATAAACCATGGATCAGGAATATGTTGCCAATAAAAAGAGCCTTTATTCTGCTTCCTTATCAAAAGTTTGGGCTTGATTGTCTTTAATATATGCAAAGTAGTTGTAAAATTGAATGGGAAAGGGAGAGTCTCCACAGCCAAATTCATGTGCAGGTAGCACTTGATTGGCAGGGTCACAGCTCCTGCTACAGCTGCTTCCTGATGGAACATGACTGGTACCAGGGAAAAATCACATAAAATAGCAATAAAAGGACAGGGCTAAATGCCAGACTAGCAGAATTTTACACAGGTGTTGTGAGCTCAGAAATCAATAGAATTGATCAAAAGATTTCTTCTCCTTATGGATCTGTAGCAAACATGGAATTGGACTATTTTGGGCACCTCAGCCTGAGATTGCACTTCAGAAGGAATAGCTCCTGCAAATTTGCTAAAGAAGCCTCTGTACAAGGCATGGCCACTTTTTTCTTCCTTCCTTGCAAAGACAGCACTGAAAATGATAAAATTTGTTGGTTTTAAACTCCAAGAACACAAAGTCATGTCAATAAATGAAATATCCAGGTTTATTTTCATGTAAAATCCTTTTCAGACTCTTGGCTTCTCCACCTGAGTGTATTTCTTGTGCAGGGATGATTCATTTTTGCAAATGAATGTATGTCCTTGGATCTTTGGATCATTTTGTTTGTGAAAATCAGCTTGAAGCACCAAGAAACATCTATGAAATTATTTCTCTGATTTTTGAGAAGGTGACAGTGTTTTGGCTGAAGAGTAGCAAGACTAAGACTAATTGATATAAGTGCATGGTTTGCCCTTTTAAAATTTAATGGTAAATGAGGTTATGATCAGGTAACTGACACTTCTCTTATCTGTTGTGCAGGCAAATGCAAGAATGTAATCTTAACAAGTGGAGTTAAATGAAAAAGGTTTTTTTTACCACCATGAAAAATGGCTACATATAAATAAAATAGGCCTCTATAAGGTGTTTAATCTGAGCAAGTCTTTAGGTTGAAAAGGATAAAAAACATTTCTTTGTTAAAATATTTATAGAAATCTACAGCAAACGTCCAGAGCTTTTTGAAGTTGAAGAAGATATCTTATCTGCCTCTTTGGACCGAGGGATCAAAACTTAACTTTTATATTAGTCTCTAAGAAAAGCAATCTTTTCAGTGTGAGTCTGAAGAAATCATTTCATCTGTATCATCCCCCTGACACCCATGCACATCTGACAGCCTCCTGCCTAAAGCCCATGGAACAGAAGTTTCTGAGGCTCGAGGGAGGGGAAACCCTGCTTCAAGAAAAGGCCAGGTCTTGTGAGGCTTGGTGTAGCTGCCCCGGTAGCTGAGGGGTCTCACTGTCACCAAATTGCTGCAAACAGGCCCTGGAGGGCTGAAGTGATAGATCACTGCTGCAATAATTGGCTGTTCCTTCCAGGTACCTGATATCATTGCACAGCCAGAACAGCTGGTGTGCTGGGGGCCTGGGAGTCAGGGATCTTCCCTGGCCCTGAACAGCTGGATTCCTTGGAGAATTTGGGCTCAAATGACTGATTTGACACAAACTCCATCAGGAAGCAGGAAGCCCTGTTGGTGGTTTTCTACTGCCACTTCACCTTTACCTTTTTTATGTTTAAAAAATTTCAGCCAAACTTGAGAAGAGTTTGAAATCTATCTTAAATTACGTAAATCTAAGTGGTCTGGTAGAGTAGAAGAGTTTTTGACTCATAAGTTCACATTGTATTATATTCTAGAATGTCAAGAGAAAGAACACTCAATTCAAGAAAGCATCAGTTCTGTCTTGCTCTGTGTCAGACCCAGAAAAATCTGTGGGATGAAAGCCCATGAGAAGCCAGCTTCCTCTAATTCTACTGCTTGTGATACTGTTTACTTTAATTATGCCACTGTAAGTTCCCACTGAAGTAATTTCCTGGTTGTGCTGGGTCTAGTTAATATCAAATGATATCTTTCAAAATAAATTCGTAGTTTAAAAGTGTATTTAGTGGTAGCTCTGAATTAGGATGCTAAAGATTCATAGTAAAATTCTTCAGAAGAATTCAGGAATCTTTTTTTTCCCTCACATTAACACTATCACTTAAGACACTTATGTAATGCTTGCACATTCAGTCACAAATTGCCATGTACCACTGGATAAATAAATTCTTTAAGGAGCTGTTAAATTATCTAGATGAGGAAAAAAATCCTATTTATTTACAGAAGAAAAAATTGCTACTAGGTTAACTCCAATAGCTGTAGTAAACTACAGGAATTAAGTAATGACAATTGTACTGGCAATTAACTAAGTATTTGTTACCTTGTGGAGCATAAATATGCTTTCTTATCATGAAACCCGAATTTATTTTACTGTAAATGCCAGTTTGTTAAATTTGGTATGAATTTGTTTTGCTATAAATGGTTAGGTCTTTCAATGACAGAGAGCAAGCAGATTCTGTAATTTGCTCTGCCTAGAGGGTAATCTACTGATGAGTTTAAGAGTCACAATGCATTAAAAAGCCTCAGGATTGACTGCCCAGAAATAAATAACCTTGCTAGCACTGGGCTGTTGAGCTGTATGGGTGACATTATTTATTGCTGCTCCTATGGTGACATGAATGTACAGGAATTTTAAGTAGCTGTGTACTTGCAAATATCCCAACTTTGTGCAAAGTGAATCAACCACAGGACAGCATTTGTTAAAGCAAGACAAGACAAACTTTTATCAGTCACTCCTGGAGAAAATGCCCAGGTTTGTGCTGCAGCCAGCTGTATGATGCAGTTTACATAATGCTGGCTGCAAGAGGCTTAATGCCTTCTGATCTTAAAATAAATAAAAATAGAAGGTAGTTAATGTCTATTTAGGAATTAGTGGAAAACTCACTTGAGGAACTCAAAAATTCCCTTTAAATAATGTTACTTGTCAGGTAAATTTCCTTGAAATACAATAAGTTTAAGTTAAAATCAAGTTAAAATTACATTCTTGTGTGTAAGTAATGTGGCAGAGACAGGAAGTTGTATTGCCTTGGGAGGTTACACAGTTATTTCTTTTGACATCCTGCTTTTTTCCTTTCTGTGGAATCTGTAGGAACTACTCTTAAGTAAAATCCCTCAGAATAATTTTGTGCTTTTAAGGCACAATTTACTGGTGTCTTCTATATCTATTTTGCAAGCTGTGGCTTGTAACATTGCCACTGAGTTTATTCGTATCTTTGGGCTAACCCAGAGCTATTAATTCTGGTAGTCATTACTGTTTCAAAGTCATTTGACTTGGGGGAGAGAAAGGAGATGACAACTCAAATTTGTCCCCCGGGCTTTCAAAACAAGACAATAGATATGAATATATGTAAGACAGCTATTTTTATTCTCATGTGTCTGTTACAGTCATGCATGTAGAAGAGACATCCACCAACTTCATAGCTAAATACATAGCCCAAAGCTGATCTGTCACCTTGCTTAATCAGACCTGTGTGAAATGGCAGGGCTTTATTCTGCCATAAACCAATGAAGCACACAGTTCTCTTGGTGGTGGCTATTGTCAAGACAACTGATGTGTCTCAGAGTGCTTTCTGTTTGTGTTATCAGCAAGGATTACATTCTGTCCTTGTCTTGTGATGCTTTCTTCTCTCCACACAGTGGTAAATGGGTACCTACCTGGATCTGAGCCTATGGCTCATTAGATTTGCCTTCAAAAATTCTTAGAAGGGAGGCAAAAATAGGAACATGTTCTTGAGCAAAACCAGCTTTCATACAGTGAACTTATCACCGGGCTCAAACTGCAAACTGGGGCCAATAATGAATGGAGCTTGATGAAATGTGTCCTTCCTTACACACCACACCCAAAATTCCTTTCTCGTCCTGCCACTTACTGCCCCATAGTAGGGTCACAACCTCCAGTTTTCCAAAGAAAAAAAAAGGAATTTTTATATAGATTCTGGTAGGGCAAGGAAAAGGGCTCCCACTTCCACTCTTTGCTTTGCACACCTCCAGTGACTCCTGAGTGGTGGGTGAGGTCAGCAAAGCCTGTGGTAACAGAAGCTGCTATTTCATGGTAACTTTGGACAGCAGTCTTGGCATTTTTCCACACTGAGTGTCCTGGTTCATTTTGGCTGACGAAGCCAAACACCTCCTTTTATAGAAACGAAGCAAAAACTTCCGCCTTGAAACTCAGAAGTTCCTGATGGCTCATAGAGAAGAGATTCAG
>VZTR01004411.1:215544-252540 GCA_013400775.1 Chaetops frenatus
AAGGTTGTCCTTTTTGTCCTTTTTGTTTGGAATCATATCATCAGGTCATTGCCAAGCCAAACTATTCTATGAAAATGCTTTTGGTCCCAAAGTAGAGCATAGGATTTTGTCATATTAGTTGTAATTTTCTTTTTGCAAAATAATAATAATTTAATAATAATAATAAAATAATAATAATAAAATAATAATAATAAAATAATGCAGTGTAATACAAATCTGCAAATGGAAACGATAAATTTAAATGATGAATTTTAGAGAGAAAAAAAACCATGTACTCATGCTAATTGTCTACCTTTCCTCCTAGATACCATGTGGCAACAATAACATTGTTTTCCAAGTTGGATTACTGAGCAGCAAAACTTGAGGGGAAATGTATCTAATTTACTTGTAAAAATAGGAACTGTTCTCTGGGAAGCCTGAAATTTCAGTTTCAGTCTGTTGCAAGCTCTGCATTTTGATATCTTGAGGCTGAAGTGTCCTTGGAAGGGGGGAAGTTATGCTTGTGGGTGGGTGACTTGGAGCTCATTTCTCTGGTCTGTGCAGTGACTGACTGACCTGATCATATTTTTCATGACCATTATTTGCTGGATCCTGGCCTTACAGTGCTACCGTGACTGATGAAAAGATTGTGATTTCTCTTGTAAATGTTGCCTTGCTACCAAAGGGTAAGAATCCAGCAATATGAAGCATTGAAAATGACATCTGCTAGAAGGTATCCTCTAGTTAACCAGCAAATCTGTCAATATTAAACACTAGAACCCATAAGACATTAGTTTTTTTAACTGTAAACCAAATTCCTGAGGTTGAAGGAACTGACAAATGCAGGAGATGTTTCTGACCATCTTTTCTTCCTTATTTTAGGATTTGTGGGAGGCATTTTTCAATGTAAAATACCAATTTTTACACACCCCCTCGCCCAAAAAAAAAGTCTGTAAAATGTTTGGCATGAAAAACTAAGTGAAAAATCTGGCCCAAATTTCTCCCAAATTTGTCATCAAAATAACTGTGTGGACTATTAAGAAGCATTCAATTAATGTATGGCAGGACTAGGAGGAACCATGCTGTCTCCAAATCCATCTGGGTTTCTCAGTCAGTGATATAACAGGAGGCACCTATAAAACTAATGGAAAAACAAGGCAGAGGGAGAGAAAATATTATATTCCCATAAAATCAGAGAAAATGAAAGAAAAATATTACACTTTTAGGAATTGGTACAAAGATATCTGTGGCCATGATATACAGGGAACCTGGATGACTTCTTGCTCTCCCAAAAATTTTTTTGTTAATATCTAATTATTAATCCACTTAGGTTCACTCTGGTAAATGGTCACGTGTCACCCCTGTAGGTGACTTCTTTCCATTTACAGTGTGGATCTCAGGCCCACTGGCACTCCACAAGGTAGATATTACTGACCAGTTCCCCAAAATAAACCTGTGCTCCTAATGCTGCTCACAAGGTCATTTGTGTCCCCAGCCTTGCTTTCTGCAGCAAAGGCCACTCTGTGACTGATGGTTTGTTGGCCCAAGCTCTGGCACCACGCTGTTTGAAAATTAGAAATCAGAATTTATTATTGGAAATTCTTTAATTTTGGGAGAGATGATGGTGATTCATGTGCTCAGCTGTGGTAGCCAGGCAGGCCAGTGGAACCCACAGCCTGCACAGATCCTGCTGCCAGCAACAGATCGTGCTTCCATCATCCCACTGCTTTCCTCTGCTTTCAAGTGAAAAAAACCTTCACTGTGGCTTGGGGCCAGTTTCTGCTCTGGCTCCTCCAATTCCTCATGCATTTGCCTCTGCTTTTCCTTTTGCAAGGGTTTTTGATTTTGATCTGTAATTTTACAAAAGCATGGCTCTTCTCCCCACACTGTTTGTTTGAAGTGATGGTGCCAGACTCAGATGTGGAGCTGTTAGGATTTGTCTCAGTGCTTGACCTGCTGTAATAACAACGGGATCTCAGAGCACAAGGTGCACCCCCTACATTTTCCTCATAGTTTCTATGGCATCCCTACCTCTTACAGATCATCCCTGTGGATCTCACTCATCACACCTCTAATACAGGTCCTATTTTGGTTCATCCCTAGGCCCTGTGTCTCTGATCTGATCACCAGGAGTCACATGTGCCCATCTGGTCCACACAACCAGCAGCTTCACTGAGGATTTGGGATAGTCTGTCCCATTTGGCACAGCCCAGACTGATCTTGTGAAGCTCTGGAAAAACAGTTGTTAATGTACTATCCAGACACTGTCTGTGATAAAGTTTACACAGATTGAGGGCAGGCTGCAGAAGGTCATACATCAGAAGTCCCCAAAATTAAAAAATTGAATTTTCATCTGTACATATCTAGAAGTCACACTCCATCATTCTATATTGTAAATGATTAGGACCTATGCCATAATTTGCATGCTGTGATATTTTTTAGGCTTGAAAACATTTATTTAAGAATGTGAAGATTCAAGTAAATTATAACTTTTTTTTTAATGCAGGACTCTGAGGTTTTATCTTGCCTTTTGTTCATACTCAGCCTCTATATGAGAGACCAACATTAGGTACTTATGAGCATCTTTGCAGTGAAACTTTTCAAATTGTTTTGCATGCTTTGTCTGAACCTGTTTTAGATGAATATGCCCATGTAATTTTCCACATCCACTGTTACCCACATTTGTTTTCTTAGCTGTAACAAAATTAGCAGGCAGTGACGTGTGTGTGTTCTTATTTTTGTGTAAAGATGAAGTTTAGTGTGAATGTCTGAAATGGAGCAGGTCCTCTCAAATTTCACTGGTACACTGTCCTACCTACCTACTTAAGAGAGACACTTTTTAAAGTCTGACTCTTTTCTGGGTAAGAACATTGTAGGCTTAATGCAGCTCTCCCACGTACATCAACCAAATGGAGGTGGCATGTGAATTAATTAAAAATAAATCTAGTTCTATATTTTATTTTTAATCCTGTATTTTATCTTCAGTTCATATCCATTGTAAAGTTCTCATCTTTTTGTCAGTCCCATTGAGAGGATTATTAGAGATGCTATCTTGTTAAGCAGCATATTTATCATTTTTTTAATTTTATGTGGCTATAAAGCAATGTAAACATCATTCTTTTATGGCTACTTTAACAAATTAAAATGCTTGATACAGAATAAAACAGTCCTATAATGACAAAAAAAAATCCACATCCCTCAGCATTTTGAATATTAGTCCCATGGTATTAATTTTAAAAATCTGGCTTTATTAATACATTCAGCCTATGCTGATTTATGCTCTGCACCCTTCCCCTGCCTCCCATCCCTGCACTCCAGACTGTCAACACAAGGCAGCTGCAGTTTAATCCAGGTATTATTTCTCCTGTGTTCCTTTGGGAGGTATCAGGGGTGTCCTTCATGGCCCTGCTTTGACACTCTCCTATACTCCTCTCCTTATTGCTGTTGCCAAGGCATTACAAGTTTTGTTCTATATTTTGCATTATTCTCCGTTTCAAAATTGATGACTTGTATCTACATGTCATAAATCATGAATGTAATATTTCAGTTTTTCTGTCTCTCTCCCTGTTTCCCTGAGGTACAGACTTTTCTTAATTTACTCTCTAATGGAAGGTTTCTGGGGTATAACTTGAAGCATCTCTTCCTTATTCTGCTCAATATTTTGGACATGTAAAAGGGAGTAAAAAAAGCCTGTGTTGTCAGTGTTCCTTTCTGTGCAGTGTTGTCCCTGTTATTTTTGTACTGAACTTTAGATCTATTTGTGATAGTTGAGTTTATATTTGGTGAGGCTTCAGCTGCCTTGTGTTGTTGTGACTGTGTGTTTTGCTGTGATGAAGTGAAGCTCCCACAATGAAATCTGCACTGTTTGGCTTGTAATGATTTTATTACCAGGTTTTTCCAGCAAGAAAAATATTGTCTCTTTATGACTAGAATGATTATTTTTAGATTCAGTTGTTTGCAGTGGGGTTTTAGAGGATATTCTTGTGCACTTGGGAGAAAAATGGGTATGAATCACTTTCAGAGAGAAGAGTTGAGGCCCAGGTGCTCCCCCACTGAACCTGGTCAGAAAAGCCAGTGCTCTGTGCATCTGTTCACTTATCCAGGTGAGAAGATTTGGGATAAAAAAAATTCCAATTTTACTTCAAAGCTAATGACATGACAGAGACATATAACTGTATAAAAATTTACTAAATTATATACTTTAAGTCTATCTTATCAATCTGGTTTTGAATCCTGAGACTTGTATTAAATAGGAATTGATGCTCAGATGATTCTTTTTACAGAAGTTATGCTTAAAATAGATTTGAGTGGGTTTCCATTTTTTTACAGAGTATGATTTCTTCCTCTCTCCCTCCTCCTTTCCGCCCTGTTCCACAAAAGTAAGCCCATGGGACAACCTACATTTAAGTTTCTTCTTTTTGTTTTATTATGTAGAAAGATAAAATTGATAAAATACCTGTGGGAATGCCAAATAACTGTGCTCTGACATTATTTTACAAGACAACTTGTCAAATTTACAACTCAGGTAAGCTGCCATAGGTAAACTGTCATGTCTTCAACCAAGGAATGGTGTTCTCTGTCACCTCCACGGGGTGAACACTCTACACCTCAGTGAGGTAATGAGGCAGAGTTCTCTTCAGCACAGAATGAGTTTTAGCTTCCATAGATAATTTTTTTTTTTTTTAACTGCAATATTTGGCTTAGTCCCTTTAAAAGAATAAAGTGAGTAATAAGTCCTGGCTGCCAGAAGCATCTCAGTCCTTCATTCCCTCCATCCATGTTTTGAAAATTTCCTCAGAAGATTATTTCAAAGGGGTTCATTCCTTCACAAAGCTTTAATTTTTGTGGGGTTTTTGCTTTTTGATCTTGGCATAAATGTTTGATTCCTTTCCCCTGCTCTCTGTACTATGGCTTTTTGTAACTGTTCAGTTGACCATCTGAAATTTAAGATTTCATTGCCTTAAACTGAGAGTCCCTGGGCACTGTTGAAAATGTTCTCACCTTCCTGTCACTCTTCACCAAAGTAATAGGGAAGAACAGTCATTATTTTTTTACTAGGGTGCTCCAGAGGTGATAATTTACTGCTTATAAATTTTTGGAGGGTAAAAATTCTCCACCTTCTATTGATCCTTCTATTTTAAAGGTCTAAGATATAAAAGAATAGTGTGCCATGAATGAATATATAAGGTTATCACTGCGATTTTTTCAGAGAGAAGTAAATATCCCCTTGAGTAAAATTATTCCTTTGAGTGCTAGAGCACTGGTGAGTGGTACTAAAACAGCTTTTTGGGTTTGGATAACTGTCACAAGTGTTGCCATTTATGAGGAGGAACAAATAGGGGAAGTGTGTTGGGAGTAAACACTGGCAGATGCCTTTCCAGCAGGTCTGGTATGGTGAGAAGGTGTGCAAAAAGAACAGAAGAAGTGCAAAAGGATCCTCACTCTGGAACACTGCTGCTCCATGTTGTACCCACAAAATTCCTTTATGCACTGCCTCCCCTTGAGCTGGGAAAGAACACAGGACTGGGAACCCAGTGCTGTTCCTAAAAACCCTGGTGGAAAAAGTTTTTTTTTGCTTTAGAAATGCAGAAATTGTGTTTTTAAGTGTTTCAAGGTGCATTAGAACAGCAAAGATTTAGATTATTGCCAGTGAATGAGGGAAATGCCCTCCAAATGGTGAATGGTTGCCACAGGCTGGCTGGGGCACAAGCATCTTGACTCTTTTCATTTTTCTATTTTTTTTAAAGCAAGCATTTTAATTTTTTTCCACTGTTGAAAATCTGCTTGTCCAAACATGAAAGTATTTTACCATTTTTGTGCTATGACAGCACTTACACAGACTTATGGGAAGTCTGCCCTCCTGCTGCTGATCCTTCAAGACCAGAGAAAGGCAATATTTGGAACAGCTTTTGTTGACTTGTGGTTTCTTTCAAACTAAATAGCGACTTTCATTGTCTATATCTGAAAATATAATAAACGGTGTAAATGAAGTTTTGGTATTTTTAAAATTAGCAGTTTGGCTAAATCATCGCAACTAAACCTTTTAAAGCTTTAGCAAATATTAGCTGCATGCCACAAATCATCCAAAAGTTCTTTTTCACCAGAATTTAAAATCTTCTTACAGAAATCTCAAGGCTCACAAGGCAGCACTTTAGCAGCCCATTTTCATCTTCCTCCTACTTCGTGCCTGATCACAGCAACACCTCCCAGGACTGGTTTTGCAGCAACTTCCTCCAGTGTCTGTCTGTTGTTGCAAAAGAAAAGTGTGCAAATTTTCCAACCCTGGATAGCACAGGACTCTGAATGGCAACAGAAACTGTGCAGTGACTCCTAGGCAGCTGCTTCAGCCTTGGAAATTTAATCTCATTCATTGGTACTTTTGTCTTTCAAATTGAGTCTAAATAAGAATCTGTCTGTCTGTCTGGATGTAACCTACCTGGACTGCTGGGGTTTCCTGCATCTCCACAGTCACTGAGCATAAATCATTTAAGGACCAAGAATCTGAAATATCCAAAAGTTGTCATGTACCAAGTACTTTCTGCAGGAAATATCATTATTTAGCAAGCCCCTAGAAGCCATCTCTTAAGGATATTTTTCTCTCTCTAAATAGCTTTGAAAGATTGTCAGTTCTATCACAAGATGTTGACTTCATTGCATCACAGGGTTTTATTTCTACATTCACCACATGACTTTTGAAGGCCCAAAGCTTGGAGGACAGAGAAAAGCAAGTGATCATTCTTCATTTTATACAGTGTACAAACATTGTAATATTTAAACTTTCTAAGTTTGATTTGAATTTGGTTTAATACACAACATTATAAAACAAATATAGGAGAAAACTAAGGGCTTGGGATAACCTGGTCCCAGATCTATGTTTCCTCTTTGATGTTCAGCTGGGTACAAGGACATTGTTGTTCCCAATCAGAAAATAAATAGCAGGACTTCAACTTCACTTTGTCAAGAAGACAGAAGTGCATGGCAATAACTGCAGTGTCTGCCTATAGGAAAACTATTGGTGGCTGTGGGTTGATTTTAACTAGGTCAAGAACCAGTGATAACTAGAACAGTCTAAAAATCCCTTGAATGGTATTTCAGTATTAACAACAACAAAATAAACTGTAAAAATTCCTTCTGGGGGAATTAAAAATTCTGTACGCATTTCAATTTCAGTTTTAGGTCGCAACTTTTTTGGATCTTATCTTTTTGTTGGCTTTTTGAATAAGGGGTCTACTGTCATAGACCAACCTCATGTTAGTACTTTAAATTGTGATTAATTCCCCTACTGACTTAATGAATTAACTAAATTAATCTCTTTCCCATGTAATATTTCCATAGTTTTGAACATACCCTTCGGTGTTCCAGAGCCTTCCACTCTTTTAATATCAGTCTTAACATCATGATTTTCTGTTTCAGGCATTGCTATAAAAAACGATTTGCAAAGACACACTTAAAAAGTACAGCAAAGATGATATTTTAAGGAAAAATATGGATCTGCTAGAATGTCGGTGATTTGGAATAACTTAGGCAGGACTGCTCTCCTGCAACCAATACTAGCAATGCTGTCTTCTCTATACTGATTCCATTTTCTGCCATTTGTTTTGGAGCCATGGTACTTCTCTGTGTCTCTCTGAATTGTTACATGGGTTAATTTGTGATTTTGTTAAAATTTGTATGATGCTGCAAGTATGGGACGTTATATTAATTTTAGGAGTTGTGATTTTCCTGATGACTTCCTACTCTTAATTAGGGGATTTGCTGCACGAGAAAATAATTCCAGCACATGCAGAAGCTTCTGTGATGGCAAGAGATGAAGCACTTTGCATTTAGCATGCAAACAGGCTTTCAGAGGAATGTTTCCAGTGCTGACATTTGAGCTAACTAAATTACAGTTACTGCTCCATAGCACAGAGAGAAAACTTAATTTAGAAACTGAGTTCCTGTGACTCCAGGTGAGACAGGTTGTAATTCACTGGTCTTTGAACAAGGAAAATGATCCCACTGTGGTAAAGAATTTATCTTTAGGTTATAAGTAGCTGAACGTCTGTAATTGTTTGTCTTGCAGCCATGGAGGTTGGAATAGGGCTGAGTTAGAGTTGCTGCTGTATTTAGTGATTTTGTGCAGCATTTGGGACAGCAGGACAGGTCTCTGGTGCTCAGGTACCCACAGCAGTGCAGTCCCCTGGCAGCAGGCTCTGAGGCTGTGGCAAGGCAGGCATTGTAACACAGCAGGGAGTTTTAGAGCCATCTTTTCAGGGCAGTGAGTAGATGAGTGAGGTGACATTATTTACTGACATGCACAAGTAAATAAGGATCTATGCACCCTTCATGGCACTTAAATTGAAATTATGAATTAACTCACTCAACACCCACTTGAATAACAATGACTGGGCAAGGACAAAATGAACATTAACTTATTGCAACCTTCTTCTCATTACCTTAATTATGATTCTGCACCTTAACATGCAGGAGGTGTATGTGAGGTGTCTACTGGAACAAAGAAAACGCCTCAGGAAAATTAAAGACCAGTTCAGATGTGTGCTTGAACCTAAATATGCCACTTGAGACATGGAGCAGCTGATGTTACTTCAGTTTCCAGATAAGCTGGATTTAGTTTAATCCCTGTATGAAGTTATGTATTGGCTTTTTCTCAAGACCACAATTACAGTGGTGCTTGCAGAAGGCACAGCAGCTAATCTCCTGGCCTCCTGCAGACAAAAAGCAATCTGCTTTCTATGCTGCTCCTTGATCATTCAGCAGCAGCTGGGAATTTGATGCTCAGAGCCAAGGGCCACTGCTCAAGGGAAAGTACATCATCCCCTCTCTGTTTCCTGTGTTGCTGCATTTGCCTTTTTGTGAAGCCTTCTAATGCCTCCTTCTACAGACCTCAAACAAAGAGATGTCATAAGCTGGAATTCTGCAGAATATTAAAGAGATCCCCATCATCTCCCTTGAGGATGTTAGTGTTAAAATTTGAACCATCAGATACAGGGCAGTGAGAAGAAATGTTGTAGTCATGGGGCTGTTATCACTTTTCCATAGCCTTCTCTTTAAGCTTGGAAAGGAAGGGGCTGCTCTCTGTCACACAAAAGTGAATGTAAACCATCAGCTCTTGGGTCTGACCCTCTGGATAAGAGAAATACATTTTGCTGCTCCAATAATCAGCTCCAAGGTACATGCTGGATCTGGCTGCCATAGGTTAGATGAGATGCTCTCTTCCAATCTGCAGGGTGTTGACATTTCCATTCTGAGGTGAGAAGGAACTAAGACCTATATTTTTCATGAGAGTGAGTGAAAAAGCTATGCTTTAAGAATGAACCTGTGTAGGGAATTCAAAATCTCTAAACCAGCAGAGATTTGAATCTGATTTCCTTTTCCCCCTATTCATTATTTTAATTGTAGGGTTTTAATGTTGTTTGTTTCCTTTGGTTTAGGTTTTTTTCCCTTCCCATATGTTGATCCGAGTCTCTGCTGCCAGAGACTTCCTTACAAAGAAACCTCAACTTTATTAGAACTGGCATGTGTCTGTGAAATACATAATTCTTGTAAATTTGTTGTTCAAGATCCCTCTTTGCTTATTAAGTACCCAAACTGTCCCACTCGTTTTTGCTTTACAAATACAAGCATAACAAAAGTATCTCCTGACCAACTGTTGACAAGATAAATGTTGTTGTCTTTTACTTAAAAAACTCAATCCTGAAGTTTCTTTCTTCTTTTGTCAAGATGATGGTTGTCTTTTCATTTAATGGTATTGCTACATGTCATCCTTTTAATCAGTTAATTTTGAATGAGAGAAAGAGGGTTAGAGAGTGAACGAGTCGAAAGTAGAACTGCAATTCCAAAAAGTCCCTGTTTTTCTCTCTTCTTTCTCCTGTTCCTTCCTAAGTACACCTCATTTAAGACAGGAAAATGTCTGGTCCAGCTGTCATGGAAGTGTTATTTATAAGTACAATTTTGAAAATGAATATATTATGCTTTTTATAGCTACTGTCAACAACTACCAGGACAGAACAACTTGTGCAGCTGGTGTGGGAAGCCAATGGTAAAGTTAAATTTAAGAAAAAATTTTGCTTTCTTGGTCCTCTGTCAGAGGCAACAACTGAGGTTGGCCTTGATTTTATCTTTCCTTTCCACATTCACAGAGAAGTAACTGTCAGGTTGGAACACAGGTGGAGAAATTAGATGGGGAAAAGTAAAGAAAAGAGCAGCAACACTGTGAGCTCTGTTCATGATATCACCAATGAGAAGCACCATGCTCTGCTGTGGGGTTTTTCAGCTGACATTTCATTTCAAGCCAGTTGAAAGGGTAGTTTGGTAGAAAAAGGTTTTCTTGACTCTTGAGATTCTTGAGACTTCAAACACTTTTATTTACTCTGAAAAGTAAGTATGAGACATTTCACTTTAAAAGAGCAAAACCAACAAGAGAGTAGAGATGTAAATATACCTGAGTGACTGGGGCACTCAGAACATATAGAAATGCATTTTACCATCTGTAACCATCTCTCAAGGTTATAGCTAAATATATTAGATGTACAGTGTGCATAAAGATGGTGTAGTAAATTTTTAAGTTGAAGTAACAGTTTCAGTAGAACAAATGTATTGTCTATACCTACAAAGTATTTGGTTAATCTGGGAGAACAAACAAACAACCCCTACATGACGTTAATGGAGAGATATAGTTTTTAGAGTAAATATGAATGGGATGGAATATGTGATCTTATTGTCAGAGGATGTTCCAGCTGAGAGAAGTGAGGAATGCTGACCTTTGGGGTGGGTTGACACTCTGAGGCTGGGAGCTGTGACATGGATCCTTTCCTTGGTGTAACAGTGCTTGTGTATTGTCAGCACAGATTTCAAATGAGTGTGTGTGACAATAGTCCTCAGCTTGGGGCAACACCTCTTTTTCCATAATAAATACATTTCAATTGGTAACAATGGACCCAGGAGGGAGAGATAGAAAATTTTATCAAATAAATCTCATAACAGAAAGCTTTTCATCTGTTAGCAGGCAAGCAAATTACTGCCATCACTGATGTGTGAGGAGATTGACAATGTACCACTTTGGAGTGGGAAAGGCAGGAGCATAGCCAAAATTATCATTACAGAGCAAAGTTGCTTTGTAGTCATGTCATGCATCTTTTTTGACCCACAGATTTTGGAAAAGAGAATCATTACTTTTATCCTGGGTTTTTCTGACCTATAGTTCATACCAGAAAGGCACCTCATTAGATTGTTAGCAGTATGTGCTAAAAGCACGGGGAAAATATTGTCAAAAGCACTTCACCTGACTGCCCTCCCATTTGAAGTACATCAGCAGCTTAACTTCCATTCTGAAAGTAATTGTTTGTTTATTTTAGCATTCTTAAATCATAACTATGAACAAATAAAAGCTTTTATATGACTTTCTCACCCTTTATATAGTGACCATTATTGTTAAACATATTTTGCCTCAGTAGATGCTTGATATATCCTAAAGTAAGGTTTAATCTAAATTTGTTCCTGAATCCAGAAATAAAAGGGTAGCTAATACTTCATTCTGATTTGCTCATGCTGATTTAAAACAGTGTTTGCAGTGAAAACTCTTTTCCTTTGCTGAAAGCTGGAAACATCCATAGTTTAGTGGATATTTCCCTTCATTTCAGTTGTTCCAGGTCATTCAACCACCTGAACATACATGGGCTTCAAAAGCCCTGCTCCTGAAGTGAACATATATGACTCCTGTGCCAAAGTGAGCAAACAAGTGAATTGAAACTTGTATCTTGATAACTTTCAAAAAAATACAATATAGGTGCATGTTCTGAAACACAGAAAATAGATTTTACCTTTTATTAGGCTGCAAAACTGATTTTTTCATAAAAGACAGATACTGGAAAAAACTTACACTTCTTATACAACAAAATTATTTTTTGTCATAATACCAATTGAGATAAAATATAAATATCAACATTTCAGAAGAAAATGCCTTAAAGTATTCAAGATGAAACTATCAACCTGTGTTTTGACACTCTGCCATGAAAACAGATATGATCCTATGAAATGTTTCTGTTGCATGCTTTCAGCCAACTCAAGAAAGCACCAAAAATACATCTGGTTTCACTTAATAAATTTAGAAATATCCCTTTTTTCTCTCTTACTTGCATAAGAAGTGATCAGAAGCTGCTTGTCAAACGAATCACTGTATGATTAATTAGCTCTTACCACAGATGTCTGAGTTTTTCTAATGATTTTGATTTACTGTGGACACCTGGTAGTTACTGTAACCTTTCTCACTCAGCATTAGTGCTTGCTTACATTTGAACCCCTGCCTCTCACTGCTGCATTGTCCTAGCAGCACAGTTGTTGGTGTATTTGTTAGGTTGTGGCCCCCATGCAAAGCTAATTAATTTTTTCGTCTAGAAACATAGTTAGCCTTGTGAATTCAAAATTCTGTGGCTTAGTGATCAAGACAGCCTTCAACCCTGGGTTTAGCCTTGGGCAAAGCTATTAACTATTCAACTGCATGGTGATCATACTGCATTTGGCTTTGCTGCTGGTCCTATGGCTTTGTGGTCCCCTGGTGATGGGCAGAAACTCGTGATTTGTAAAGAACTAAGAGATAATCCATGCTCCAATGAGGTGGGGGCATGGAAATGAGAGCTAGCAGATGATTATTGGCAGGTGGTAAGTGCAGAGAGGAATAAGGGGTTCCTGGAAGCAGTGTAGACAACGAGTTCAGTATCTGAGCTCCCAGCCACTCTCAATTCTCTTTTAGTTTCACATAAAACATTTTACAAAGGCCTGTGAAAGAATGATCTACTGAAGACACATTCACAAGCAATGTCTATGCTAGCAGAAAAGTATATGGATTTAGTCTCAGGTCGTTATTGCAATGTAAATAATAAATAAGATAACAATTAATCCATTCCTATTCTCTGTGGGTAGAGAGATGAAGCATTTCATCACTCACAATCACCAGCACTGTGCATTTCACATTAAGGCAGTGTGCAGCTCCCCATTTTCATCACTGTGTATGTGTAGAAACACCTTCATTACATCTGATAAGTAAAGTGAAAATTGTAGTTGTGTGTTGTCAGATTGGCTTTGCCACAGGGGCTGCTCTTACCTCTGCCCCTGCAGAGTCCCATGGGTACCTGTTCAGCTTTTTCACAGCACTGCAGCTGCTGCATTCTGCAGCCTGAGGTGCCTTGGCTGCAGGTCACAGGTACCCAAGCCTAACAGGTACCAAGGGGGGATGTGTATTCAGAGGTTTTTCCTGTTTCATGTTTTGCCCTGCAGTTTTGAGTTGTATGATCCTTTTTTTCAGATGCAGTCTAGCAAGCTCACAAATTTGGTTTTGGGTTTCAGAAGGTCTCCACTGGCACCTTGGGCTTTTCTGGAGAAGGATTGCAAATAAAAGGAAATGTTCTGTTGGTTTATGAAGTGTAGACACCACGTATTTCTGTCTTGAAGAGCTGTTTTTACTAAATCCTCGAAAAATTTGTCTTACCCTAATTAGGTACTTTGGAATTGGAAATTGTGATGATTCGTGTTTTTGTTAAGCTTTTGTTCTGCCAGTTCTGCTTTTTGTGTTTACTCTTCTTACAGTAGCAGCTACAAAATCCTCCTACAAGCAGACTCTCACTGTATGAATATGACACTCCCTGCCCAGAGGAATTTACAACCAAAAGGACTGAACAAACCGAAGTGAAAGTAAAGCACCCCCTGAAGTGGGGAACAGCAGCTTTTTTAGATCAGGCAGGGCTGTAGCCATTAATTCAGTCTGGGACATTTGGAGTTCCACACACGTGGAAGTTACTGCACCAGCAGGCAGGATGTGAATTTACAGTGCACTGGCTGCTCTGCACTGACCTCCCAGGTGGGCAGTAACTCTGAAGGTTTTTATTCCCCTGGAGCAGCCAGTGAGGAGTGAGCTGTAAATGACTCTCTGAAAGCTGCTTCTGGCCTGGGTTACTGCATCCCTGAGGCTGCTGCAGGATGACCTCAATCTGTGCCTGTCCCCTGTGTGTGCTGATCACCTGGGCACACTGCCTTAACCCATTTTGCTCTGCAGCTCTGAGCCACAACAAAAATGCTCTCTTTGGGGGCAGCTTGGGAGGTTGCTGTTCCTGCAGTCTGCCCTTACCCTGTTTGCACAGACAGCAGAGGTGCTTCTGAGAGAGCTGCTCCCACAGAGGGCAGCTCAAAGCACGAGCACTGGGCTCTACTTTCTCTTCAGCTGTCTGTGGCTGGGGTTGCATCTGGAGGCCACATCACCATCAATCATCCTGACTGGGAACTAGAACACAGACTTGGCACTGGAATATTTTTCTCCAGTGATAGCCCTTTGCAAGTCTAATCTCCAGCAGTCACTTCCAAGTAGCATACAGCAACAGAGCACTGGTGTTTTAAATGGGACAAAGCAATTCTTTAGCAAATAGAAGACACACATTCTGCAATCAAATATACTTTCTAATTGTGGTTTATTTTTTTTCTTAATAATGTCTTTTCCCATTTATCTGGGAGTTGTTTTCAGGAGCTTTGGCTATTTAGAGTACAGTAATATAAATGATTTCCTTTCTGAAGAATATGTGAGCATTTGGTAGGAGAACTAAGAGATGAAAATTATGCATATTTGTGAATGTGCACATTAAGAAGTAAAAAAAAAAAATTACTTCGGGAAAATTCTGGGATAAGATACAAGACTCATGTAGTTGGGATCTGTCACTCAGCTGTGCAGAAGGACAAAACCTGCTGAGTTCACTATGCCTCCCAGCCCAGTGCCAAATGTCTGCAGGACCTGCCTGCTGAAGGCAGCAGAGAGAAGCATTTGAAGTTGCTGCTATTGCCAGGGAATGCTGAGCTGCTGGTTGTGCTGTCTGAAGGATGGGTGGCTGCAAACCACTGCCCTCCTTTCCTCTCTTCATTCCTGCCCTCTGACTGCCTGGGTGACCCCAGGGATTGACTGTCAGACCTGTAATGATTGTGCATGGATCGAAGACTTTTTGTTCTGGCCTTGATTCCTTTTCCTCTGCCCAGTTCTGTGACAATTTGTGTGGACCAGATATTGCTTGGTTATCTGTGCTTGACTTTCCTGTTAGATGCTCTTTATCTGTTGTTATATATTGATCACATAAAGAACATCTCAACTTTCTGCACAACAAGCTGTGTCAAAATTGTTGCAAGAGGCAGTGATTGTACATTCTGTTGCTTGAGGATGAGCTTGGAGTTCGTCCAGCTTTTATTTCCTGTATGTCCTGTTTGCATTTATCATCCTTTATGTGTTGTCTGGTGTACTACTTCCCCAGCCAGTGGCCAAACTTTCAGCTGGATGAATCAGCATAAACTTCAAACACAAGTGTTTTGGCACAATTCCTTTTGTAAATTCCAATTCCAGGAGTGAACTGCTATTTTAAGATAAGCACCATAACACTCTTAAATTTTACTTTTGGACTGACCTTTACTAAACCAAAGCCTTGGCAGGGAGAACTGCCAGTTATCATTTCAGAATAGTTATGATATGAGCAGCAAATGCAGTTGAAGGAAAGCTCTTTCTGAGCAGAGTAATGCTGTCTGCAGTTTTCTCTCAGATTATCTGTTAGGAGAGTGTACTCTGCCTGCCCGAGCTGCTTTCCTGCTCTTCATCCCAAGGCAGAGCATGCTGCATGCATTCCTCATGCATCATGTGCCTAACATGGAATCTAAGCCTGAAGTTTAATTAAAATAACAGTGCAGACAATCTCCATTCTAGGAACAGGCAGCTGCTGTATCTCCTAGGGTGAAACTCATACCAACCCAACTTGGTGCAGCTCCAGAGCACTGCAGAAATCTCTGCAGTGCCAAAAATGGCCGAGTCCCACTGAGTTCTGTGCTGCTTCTGGGCTGATGCACTCAGGCACCTCTGCAATGCACTAATGGGTGCTTCTGTGCCCATCTTGAGTCATACTTGTCTGGATGTGCCTGTGCCCACCATTTACACAGGTAACATTTACTCTCTTGAAGAGTTACTTGGAATTCCTGGAAGACAACTAAATACTGCTTAAATACTTAATAAATAATAATAATTAAACTAAATACTTAATTACTGCTATTAATAAGAGCGGTGACAAAATATTGTACTGTAGCCACAGGTACTTTAAAATTATTTCAGTTTTCAAGAGTGGTTATAATATTTTTCCATTTCTCTCACCCCCTCTACACAAAATCTGTTGGAAATTAATCCCCTGGTGCACTTGTTTAGTCACTTCCTTGGATAGATATATAATTCCTTTCAAGCAAAGTATAAAGTGATATTTTAGATTTACCAGTTACAATTCCAATTTCTCTTGGAATTGTTAATATTAGTCATCAGATATGCTAGTAGAGTAACTAAATCAAGCCATCGAATAAGTTTAAAGCTTTGGTTGGTACATCCCCACACTCTAATATTTTCCTAACAAGATGTAGAAGTAATAGTTAAATTCTAATGTATGTAATAAAAGCTTCCCATTATTTCAAAAATAAAAAAAATCAAAAGCTTGACTGCTTTTCTAAGATATTAGCTTCCTGATGGGATCAGCTTTGCCACATGTTTGTCATTTAAAATGGGAATATAAAATGAATACTTGTTCTTTATTACACTTAAAACAGAGGAATGAGCTGGCCATAGTTCCAGCACGTGTGAAGTTGCAAGGATGAAATAAATTTAGCAGGGTTGTTTGTACCTTGATTGGAAGCAGCCACATTGGCTCCTTCAGTTCTACAGGTACAGGCTGTTTGTTACACACTGGATCTGCTGCCTGCTGCCATTGCTGTGCCACGAGAGGAGGGGCCCTGGCCAGGGCTCTCACTGGGGTTCTCTTGCCCAGGTGCCTGCCTGCCTCAAAAGGATTTATCTGGAACCCACTCTGGGGATGGATCTGTGCAGTCTCATTTTACAAATCAAGGGAAACCTCATTCCTCTGCATGAGGAGAAAGGCATAATTCTGCAAAATTCCTCAATTCAGAGAGAGAAAGAGAGGCCTGTCCACAGCATTTTTATACTGAATGATGAGTAACACCTGCTTTTTCACCTTTCAGTATTTTTTCAGTACAACCATTCACTCGAACCTCTGACACCAGGACACCAAGTAGTTGTTTCAGCTGCTACCATCATCTGAGAATCTCCCAGGAGAATTTCAGAAAAAAATGGATTTTTACCAGATTTTTAATTTTCTTTATCTTATCTATCTCATGTTATTTTTACTAAGAGTTTTCAGTGGAATTGTAAGTGCTGTGTCACTTTTAACACCAAAATAATAGCATTTTATTCTTGTTTCACCCTACCATTCTGGGTATTTAATTCACAATTTTTATAGAATTTCACCAGGTAGCTAGTGAAGACAGGATTAATAGCAGTGATTTTTTTGTTTGTTTGTTGTTTGAGTTTTTTTGGGTTTGTTCCAGAAAAACACTACTCCCCTGCTGATGAAAAAAATGTGCATCCCAAATACACATTTAAAATTCTTATAGTAAATATGATCAGGCGAATTGTAAAATATTTATACAAAGTGCTATAGGATGAATGTGAATAAGGGATGCTGGTCATTCTTCTGGTACTGAAACACAGCTCTCTGACCTAAGGTAGAATTTGTGCCCTTTAGACTTTCCTTTGTAGAGTGAATTTGAGTTCATTTCTTCTTCCCAACACCTTCCTTTTGATATGGTTTAGAACTTAGCATTTTCCAACACTGATATTTCTGCCAAATTTTCATCCAGGACTTTTTGAAAAACATTGGCATGTAGTCAGATGCCCACGTAACCACACCACCTTCTTTGCCAGTGGAAAGATATCAAAAATTTACAGTGACAGCACCCTATTGTATATGCAAGTTAAATAAGATTTATGCCATCTTCAACTTAAAATTGTTCTCTTGTTGTTCAATTCAATATTAAATATTTGACATCAGTATCTGTACTGTGCTTCTGTTTAACATATCTTTGCCACTGGGACGTTGAGATTTTATTTGACAGATGCTATGATGATCTTGGATCTGTTTCACCAAAAATTCTTGTTGCCTGCAGGATTCTCACACATATGGACAGATACTGGGTTTTCAGTAATCTTGAAATAGAAAGCAAACTTGAAAGAATGAAGGGGGTAATAAAAGTTTGTTTAAAATTTGAGATTTAAAAAAAACATTTAGCTGTTTGTATTTTATGGGAAGAGATTTACAGGAAGTGGACAAAAACCCAGAAGCCACAAAAACAACAACAACAACAACAACAAAATCAACACACACATGCACACAACCCCCAAAAAAACTCAAGAAAAGATAACGTGGACAAAACCCATCTCAATTTGTGAGCCGCCTGTCTGGCAAGTTTTTTTAATCCTTCTTTTTCCCTGTTGAAGAAAAGGACTTGGTATCCTTATGAAATTCTCAAAAGAGATTGAATTATTTTGGGTAAAACTAATTTTTCCTGTAGATCTCTATTTCGTGAAAAAGGCCTTTCTGCAGGGAAACATTTTTATGAGAAATTCTTGAGTCACTTTATTCAGCATCTAGGGAAGACAGGCCCACAATGATCCATAATTTGAACTGTGTCCTTAAAATTGAGCTATGTCATCTGTATTCAGACAACTCAGAAGAGAGAGCATCAGTGCTGCAACAATGATTCTCCCTCCTAACCCCTGTGGGCTGGAGTTCCCCGTGTGCGTTGTTGCAGTCACAGGCTGCACAGACAGTCCACAGAAAGAGACACATGTTGCCATAGAAATGTAAGGTTTTGCTGTTCAGCAAGTGACACAGAAACTCCAGAAGCCTGCCTTCAGTCCCTGCTTCCTGCTCTGGATCTATTAATGCAAATGTTGCAATTTTGGGCTCATCTTCCACTTGCAAAATAATGCCTAATAATTTGCCTCAAAAAAAGAATGAAAGGGTAAATAAATAATAATAATAGTAAAATAATAATTAAAAAACCTCACAAGCCTTTTCTGGTAATGGGAGAAGCCGAAATTTTTTAAGAAAGCAAACCATATCAGGAGAATGGTCTTAGCAGCAGAGTCTGTCCACAACCTCTGTTTTACCTATTTCCAAGCTGAATCTAATTCTTTTTCTCAACCATGTTCTTTCCTGATCAATTCCCTTTGCTCTGAATATTACTGAGGAGAGGCATATTCCAGTTTTTCTACAGGCAAAACAAATGCAAACTGCCAAAGGTTTCTCGGGCCATCTACCTTCTGAATATGTGAAGTAGCCAAACAGATTTCTGCATTATCCCACACGGTTTTGTTTCTCCTTTGCTGCCCTTCACCAGCTTGTGTACTGCTCTACTGCTCCTTGTTTGCTTCCCTTTTCTGCTGCATTCAAGACAAGTCGTCCTGGATTTGTATTTTCAGATAACATTTGGTGACAAGCTGAGGGAAGTGTGCTCCAGGAGTACAGACACAATTGCATTCATTGCTTTGGCTATTACACTGAATTTTCTTACTCTGTTTATTTAAGGGGGGAAAAGTCATCCTTCTGGGCATGAGTTCCTGTCCATCAGCTGAACCTGTGAACTGGATTTTGCATGCTATAACTTTCCTCTTCGCTGCTGCCTTGTGCTATCTTCCTGAAAAAGATGTAGAGAGGGAGCAGGGCCCCCTGTGCATCACCACGGCTCTAAATGTCATTTAGTATTAATGGCTGTCAAATGCAGTCCACTTGTAACTATACATTACTGTTACAACACCCTGTGGCACATGGAAAGCATCACAGAAGCAGATGTTCTGGGAAGAGAAAACTTAACTAATTTAAAAGTTAAATCACAATCTGATATGTTGTTTTCTGGGTGACACACAGTGAGCACAGTCTGAGAGCACTCCAAGCCTGAGGGAAATAGATAAATGAGGTCGTGAATATGACTGAGAAGGCTTGTCTGAGCTCAGCCCTGAATAAGCTCCTGTGCCTCAGAGCATCACAGGGGTTTGGGAAACTTGCCCCAGCCTTTTGGCTCTCTCACCCTAGGGATTAATCCTGGATGTGCAGGGGTTTAACCTTGTCAGTGCATGGGTTGCTTGGCTGTCAAGGACTCCCCTGCACCTTTCACTGCTCAGAGAGGGTAAAGGTATATGTGAAATAATTCTTAATTTCCATCAGGTTGTTTCCAAGGCTACGTGCTTGATTAAGGGACAAGATCTTCAGCATCCCTCTTGTAGATCATGAAGCAGAGGAGAGAGTTCTGTGCTCTGAAAGATAATGTCTTTACCTATTTAAGGTGAAAACAGATGAGCCATTGGAATTGAATGCCTCTGGTTTTGCTATATACTCTGGCTGCAGCACATATTATGGAATTAATTTTGATGAAGATCTAGACCTGGTTACTCAAAAATATTTTTAATTACAGAAATGTAAAAATGTCATATCTTTGTAAGTGAAACAGAACCCAAGTTTTGACTGACACCTACAAAAGACTTTTTGAGCCATTGATCTGTGTTGAAAAGATTTTCCTCATTTAGAATAAAAAATGGTTCAGTTCCTCTAAAATGTTGTAAGGAAATATTATAATGATATTAACCAGAATGAAGTGGTTTGGTTTAGTAAGGAGCTGAGGGAGCAGGAGTGATCTATATTTTTGGTGGATCGTGAGAGTCAATCTGTGTCTGCAGTTATTGCTTCAGACAGCAAGGGTGAGGCAGAAGGGGCTGAGTACATGCTCAGATCTTAATTCCTTTGCCTAATATGAGAAAGCTTTGGGGTTTTACTTCTATTCATAATGAAATTAAATGCATGTGATTCTCCTCAGTGTGAATATGGCTGTCTGTATTCTAATGACTCCTTGACCTCTTGGCACACTTCTTGTAAGCTCTTGAATGCTCTTAAAGATATTAAATACCCACATGCCATACAAATTAGTTGACTAGTAGAGGATGACTTCTGTATTCTAATTGAGTAACATGATAGTCCATTTTCCAGAGGGACTACAAATTGTCTTTGAGAGGAAGACTGCAATTGAGGTCACAGTATTTATTAGAGATCAGAAAATCTAAGTGGGAGAGAGACAGAACATTTCCCTTAAATTTTGGAAAAGTCTTAGCAGGAGTTTGTATGTTATTAGAGATCAGCCACATAATTCTCAAGACCTTCGCACTGTAGACTGCACAGGTTCTACAAGACACCTATTTGAGTGCTTCATCTCTTTACCTGCTTTGAAGATAGATGCTACATTTACTCTTTTATGGTTCTTTTACTCTATAAAATCCTTAAACTTTCAAAGACAGTGTTGTCAGCTCTCTAAACACTTGGGGATGTAGTTTACCAGACACAGGTGCTTTGAAAACTTTATAAAGACAGAACTGAGTAGAGTTGTACCTCTCTTAATGTACAACATATCATTTCTTTCTGAAGATGGAAGTCTAATATTAGTAAACATCTAATATTAAGAAATATACCTCTTAAAATATGGGATTTCAATGGAAAATGATTCCTATGGGAATTGTCATATTAAGCTGACTAATCTTTGAGGCTTTTTTTTTAGATTTGCTTCACTTGCTCTAACTGGAAATGTCTTTTGCAGTTTTTGTTTTGTGATTAGACAGCGGAAGGGGCTGCCCAGGGAGGTGATGGAGTCACTGTCCCTGGAGGTGTTTAAGGAAAGACTGGACGTGGCCATGGCTGGGTTGGAAGAGTGGTGTTGGGTCACAGTTTGGACTCAGGGGCCTCAGGGGTCTTTTCCAACCCAACTGATTCTGGGATTGCAAAGATGGGAAGCCCAAGACTTGTTCAATCTGAGTCCCTGCAGACTATGAAGATAAATCCAGTATTGTTGAGGTAGCAAGGAATTTAAAAGTTCATAATTCCTGGCAGGAAAGAGAAATAAACTCGTGGGACCATTTAAATCTCACCTGAAATCCTGGAGTTGTACAGAGGTAAAGCACAGCACATGGAGCTCTCAAAACTCAGACCAGTTAATTTTGCTCTTAGTGGAACTCTTTAGGTTCTGCTGAAGCCTTAAGGAGAGTAAATGACACTAATTTTCTTGCCTTGTAGAGAGCTACAATCACTGCTGTGTTAAAATCTGTTTCACCCTCCAAACTTAAGTGAGATGTAGATGAATGTTGAAAACATTTGAGTGATGACATTCTTAAGATTTTTAAATCTTGTAATGGGTAGTCATTTGTGCTGACACTGAAAAGTCAAATAGTCTGCCACAGGATACAGCACATATCCTGAATTGGCAGAATGAAATATGCCTGCTGCTGCATGTGGTTATAAAGAGAGAATTTAGAATTTAAGCTCAGATCAGGATGGAAAGGAAATTATGCTTAACATAAAGGTAAGGCTTTAGAAGCAAAATAATTGTGAGTGAATTCCATATTTGGCATATGTATAAGTGGTGTTGTATATGGCAGATGCTTTGCCATCAAAATATTTTTGCTTAAAGCATGAAAATATTTCTGTCAATACTGTGTCATGGGGTTTATTTTGGTTTTCTACACCCAGGGAGCACAGAATGCAGTTTTAAGCAAAATTGGTTATAATACATGCAAAGCATCCACATAAGAGCACATTTCCCTCTGCAAATTGAATTACATTTTGGGGATACTAAGCTGATAATTTTTGAAAGCATCCTCACAAGAGTGAAAATTATATTCTCAAATTCTCTTTGCTTGTGTTTATACTGCCTTAAAATTCTGTCCAGAGGCTGTCAGAGGAAGCATAGCTAACCAAGTAGGCAGTGATCACCTTGAAAACTGGAAATGGACTTTGCTTCCCTAGCAAAGGTGCCTGACTGATGGGTAACATAAATCTGAACAGATTTTCCTTCTTGGGAAGAACTTGCAGTTGCAATACCTGCTGCTACCATTAAGTCAGAAAAATGTAAGGATTATGGAAATGCAGTAGGTTACTAAAAAGTAAACATTCAGTAACTTTTCCAGAATTAATTCTAGCTTTGTTTTTAAAGTGAAGTAGAAGGACCATTTGCAGAGGGGAGCTGGACTTCTCAAAACCAAGATGGGAGTAGGCTCCCGGTCAGACAAATCAGTAAATTGATAAGCAGTATTTAAAATAGGAGTCTGAAATTGTTAGGAAATTTCAGATAATGGCACATAGGAGCTGTCAGTAACAGAAAGCTGGAGCTGCCCCTCAACACTGGCCTTAGATCTCATTGGAAGAGCCAGGAGGGTTCTCAGGGTCCCCTGTAAAAGTCTCTCCCTCTCCTCTAGCCCCCAGGGCTGGCAGCTCCCAGGCTGCTGGCTGCTGCCCAGCGCTGCTGCTCCTCTGGGGCTGCGGAGATGTTGGACCCCGAGCAGGGTTTCCCTTGGCTGCAGTCCCAGGCTGTGGCCCCACCTGCAGCCCTGGTGCGGCTCGGGGGCAGGAGAGCAGGGAGGGCTGGCTGTGCTACCCCTCTCCCTTGCTCTCCCCACACTCCGGGGGCTGTGCCTGCTGGAAGCAAGCCAAGGAGCAGATGGGGTTTCGGAGCAATCTCTGGGAAGGACGCTGTTGCAAATAGTCTGCTAAGGGAGCTGAAAACGGCAAGATTTTGTGCAGAAAGTTTAGCTTTGGCAGAAAGCAAAGCAAAACCAAAGAAAACACAAGAAGTGATTTTCCACTTGGAATTTGTTTCGTTTGAGGTTTGTCAATAGCTGCTGTAAAGCCGATCTGGAGGAGATCCTTTATGCAAAGGCTCCTGAAAGATCCTTTAGTCGCCGGTCACTTGGGGCTCTCCTGCCTGTGAGCTGAGCGTGTCACCACAGTCAGGAATGGCCCGCTGGGGGAAATGGCCCAGGGCTGCCAGACCTGGCTCAGCTCTCACCAAATGAATAACTGTGCTGCAGTTCGGCTGATGAGCAACACAAGGCAAAGAATACCCTGCCCTTCCTTAGACGTGCTGTGGGGTTTTCCAGGGAGAGCACAGAATGCTTTTTTCCCAAGTGGTGAATCACCTAATTTCAGTAAATTGCCTCCTTTCCAGGTTATACAAGCAACTTTCTTTTATGGCTCTACAAGGACATACTGCCAGGTGCTACACACGGTGCAGAAAATACATTGTGATACCAGTTGCTAACAGACTAAAAAAAAAAAATATTCCCCAATGGTTTTCTCTATTAAAAAGGAGTAATTTCCTTAATATTTTTCCAAGCCAATGAGCAAGTAAAGAATATCTCCCTGCATACCAGTGCAGGCACAGCTCACCCTTGGTAGTAACTTCACATTGAGACATTAACAGCAGCTTTTATTATTCATGGTTTTGATCTATTTTGTGGAGACACAACAACACTAATCAGCTGATTTGATTTCTTCTGTAGTAGCTATTGTAAAGCTTATTTGGAAAGGAGATAAGAAATACAAGATGTCTTTATGCAGGGAAGGAAAACAAAAGAAAGGGTTGTGTTGTCATAAAACACTAACACTTTTCTATAATCTCTTTCCTTTGGATGAGTTTTTCTTGTTTATTTGCTTGCTTTGTTATTTTTTTTGGGTGGTATTATCAGTTCATAATAGAGGTGTAAGCTAAATTTCATTCATGTGTAGAAAACAGAGGGTAAGTGATATTTTGTGCTCAAACCTGCTGGTCTCATTGCTGTCAAATATTGGTGGTTGTTGCAAGGGTTGTATATGCAGAAAATGCTTTCAGCTAGAAGACAGTCTCAGGAAAAAAAAAAAAGGATTGCACAATTTGGAGGGTAAGACTCTGTAAGACAGCACTCACTGGTTTGTCTTCTAAATACAATCTGCATAATTCCATCTCATCCTCCAAGTCTGTTAAATGCACAGTTATAAAGGTGAGGGTTTTAATGTGAAATGGTCATGGACTTCTGTAGGAATCTGGTCTGCACTCAAAGCTGTCACAGCTTCATAAGACATTAATCACATAGCCTGTATTCAAATGATTACATATTTTTTACATTCATATGATATTACTCTTTTACTGCACTTCTGTAATTTTCCACATTAGTTTGATGGGACAATTAAATGCTATTGCTTGTGAGATAAATAATTCATGGTTTCTGAAGCATAACTATGTCTGTAGTCATATCATGTCTAATGTTTTATGCAGCTTTGTTTTAATTCATGCTTTGTTACCTTTATTATCACTAATCGCTGTTTTATAACAAAGCTATAGTTTGGAATCAGAATAGATATGTTTTAATTTAAGCTGAACTGGAGCCTGATATTAGCAGTGGGTTTGTCCTTTCCAGAAATGCAGCCCTGCAAAAGGGCTGCTGTTCTATTTATCCATTGATATGTTTGAATGGGAGCTATGTCACGTACTGTCTTGAAAGTATTAAGTAAAATTGGTACCTGGAAGAACTGAGTAACTATTATTATGTACAGAAAGCTTCCCTATGAGTAAATAATATCTGCAGATCTCTGGAGATGATGTATTTTAATGCAGCTTGAATGTAATATTTCCATTTGTAAACAAATTTGATCAAATACAATAAACAGTGCTGGAGTCTTAATGTAATTCTATTACCTATAAGTCAGCTCAGGAAACAGCAATGCAGATGCCTAACAAGAGGCAGAGTAGCTTCTTCAACTTTGCTGATAAATATCAGTGGAAGTCATGTAAGCCTAATAATCATGTAGAAAAGCAGGAGAAAGTAATAACCTTAGTCTTGTCAAAACATAAATGGAATACAGATGAAAGTTGATGCTTTGAGTAAAAATGCACACCAGATTTAATGTAAGGAATAATAATATCATGGTGAAATGCAAAAACTAATAAAAATATCATTTGATATCCTGCTATACAGGGAAATACAAACTGCTCTGAAATAAAGACCAGAAAGAATAGAGCTGCCATTTTTGGGGGAGGTTCTTTGGCTGCCCATACCTTTATTTACGCAAGCTAGGGGATGGAGGCTACCTGGGACCTTTAAGTACAAGCAGATAGTATCTGACAACTTTCGAAACATTGAGTTTAACAGGCTGAGGAGAATTTTGATTTTTTTTTTCCTACTGATCTTTCACCTCAAGTTTAATCATGTAACTGTAAAACATTTAATCTCTAAAATGGCAATATTTTAGATAGCTTGTAAAAGTGTTGGGAGAGAGGAGAATTTTATCACAGCGCTAAAGCTACCAAATGCTTTTATTTCTGCAAGGTGCAGTTGGTGGCAGGGCTGGTTAGCCAGGGCAGTGCAGGTCACTCCTGCAGATGATTCTGGAGAGAAGCCAAGACAGCAAAGGTAGGACTGTGGTACCAGTCCTGGGCTGTGTCTGCCTCTCAGGGGGGCCCAAGGAAGCAATGCATGGATATTGCAATAAGTAAATAAATAAATTAATAAATGTGTGTGTGTGCCTGTAGCATGCAGGTAAAAAAAAAACCACCCAAAAAGACACTGACTCCGTAGTGACTGTTGATTCAATGATGAGAATAGGATATTTCTGTATTTTGTTTTGAAGAAAATTAGATACTTCTCCAGTCTGTCACCTACATACTGTTTTTCAAGCATGTCAATACTCAGCAGTTGGAACCAAAGAGACTGGAGCTATGTTTTGGAAACACCTATTAAAAAACCCAACAAAACCCACTGTTAATTTTGTTTAACAGAAAACGAGACACCTCCCAGCATAAAGGAATGATCTCAAATGCACAGGATGACAGCCATTACTACCACAGTGGAAATTCCTGCTGTCTTTACTGGCAGGAGGATCCCACCCATTGTGAAATAAAAGGAGTAATCAAATCAAGAGTTTATGTTTCCACCGGATCATGTTGACAGAAGAGCTCCATCCTGCTTGACAGAAATATGAAAGAATTGAAACTTTTTCTCTTCTCCCCCTTACCATGCACAGCTTGTGAGCTTGGAGAGCTCTTGCTGGCTCTCTCTGGTCAGGAAGAAACAGTGCAAAGTAATTTCATAACTGTATTCTTTCTGAAGAGAATTTTAGAAATATACTGGAATAAAAGGAGGTAGAATGAGTCTGACAGGGCAGCTGCTTGAACTTATTGCACCCTAATGGTTCTTCTCTGTTATCTGCCTGCTTTTACACCTAGTCCAGCCACAGGTGTAACCTGTCAGTGTAATGTGCCTCAGCATGGTCATTGCCTTCTCTGAATGTGTGTGAATAAATATTTGTGGTTTATTTCGGTTTGAACGCAGGCATGTACAAGACTAGGAAAGAGATCATCAGCTGCAAAAGTCACATATATGAAAATATATTTCATTTTTGTAGAAATTTTTCTTTCTGTGCTTTCTTGTTATTTTCTTTGAAAATCTTACCTGCTTTGGCTCAAAAAATACCTTTCTGTTCTAATCATCCTGGCTCTAGCTATGGAGAAGCTGCACAATGTCAGTAAGTTATCTGGTACTATATCTCTCAAATATTTTCAATTCAGTGCTGCATGGTAAAGAGTACTTGTTGCTTTCCAACTGAGATCTTGAGGAATGACCTCCTCTATGAAACACATTTTCTTCCTTTATTATTTCTGAAAGTCAAAAATAACTTTACATAGTAACTTGAGAAAATGGAAGAGCACAAAACTCCACATTTCAGAGATGCATGTGATTATGGAATTTATCCTGAGAAGGCCAAACCTCTCAGGAAGATTGCATCTGACTTTCTAAGACTTGGCAAACCTCCAAGTCAGGAAAATATTTCTGCTTTTTTTGTTGGAAGTAGAAATACTTTTCCACTTTTCCTGTTGGCTGAGAAAATCCATCTGCTTTCCAGTCAGAGAAAAATGAAAGAATAGCCTGGCCTAAAATAATTGAGTTAGTGTGTTATATTTTATATCACTGTTATATTTTATATAAAAAAGAATAACCTGAGAAGGTTTGTCTGTAACTCACCTCTTGCATTTTAGCCTTCACACTGACAAGTTTACTTGAAAATCAATATTTTACATTGAAAAAACCCCGTTCTGCGTCGGTGATACTCTCAAGCAATATAGATCCTAAAGAAACATGTCGAGACGTGCCAGGTAAATGTTTGAAATGAATAATCCATCTGAACCCCAGGGAAAGTGCAGATTTGGAAAAAAAGATGGCCACTTTCCACAGTGGTGCTCTGGAGCACCTTTTCTTCCCCTTCCCTTTGGGTACTTTTGCCCTCAGTTTTTACCACAGGGCTGCCTCATTGCTCTTCCTTTGGCAGCTGTGACTCCTCTTCCTGCAAATGTCAACCCTCAGCAAAAAAACCCCATCTCTTGAGCAGCAATTGCAGAGACTGCCCTGCAGGAAGAAGGCAAACAGCACAGTGAAAACCATGCCAGCTACTCTGGGAGCTTTCTATCTGCCCCAGTTTGTCTTGTGTAAAGAGAAAGAGGTGGCAGGGTTTGGGTTGAGCAGGGGGGGCATCCTCAGAGCCCTGGGTGAGAGAGGCAGACAATGGAATCTCATCTCTGCCCTGGGTATGGGTCACCTCAACTTTCTGTGTTTCCACCCTTCTGTCAAGTGAAGGTGTTCATATTTGCCTGTGTTTTGTAAAACAATTCAGGATTTATAATATGGAAAGGGTCCTTGATCCTACATCCTGAGGAAGGCAGTGAGCTGATGGTTGGATTCTTTGCACTCTTGAATAGGAAGTCTGGAGGATTTAACCTGAGAAAAAAAATGGTCAATTCTTTTCACTACAAACCTGGATTGTCTCTTCCAGGGAACTTGTACTGGAAGCAAATCCATAATTATTGTATTCTGTATCCATACATGTAGTCTAGGTCTGAAAATATCCTGTTACAGAAGCAATCTCTCCAGAGTTAGAGTGCCCAGCAGCTTGCAATATTTCAGCCCTGCATAAACCCTGGATTGAGGTGAAAGTCACTAAAGGTATCCTGAAGACAAAGTGGAATGATTCCCTTCTGTCACAGTGGCAAACTGGAATGTGGAATACATTTTTATTTTTTAAATGTCCGTATTATCACTCTGTAATTAAAAACAAGTGCATTTTACTCTACATGTAAAGTAGCACAGAAGGTTTAGTCTTCTGGAAAAGCCAGGACAGCTGTCCTTGGAGAACATAAGTCAAAATCTATGTTAGTAGGGAGCTTTTCTGCAGGTGCTTGGAGGTTACAGGCAGATTTTATAAAGAGAAATTATGTCTCATTCTGAAGAAAATGAAGAAAAGACAAAACTCCTGCCTGTCTCATCAGAGCATGGAAAAGAATTCAGGTTACATATTGAATGTTAATGAAATATTTTGATTATTCTTGCAATTTTATGCAGATTAGAGCTTTTCTGTGAAGTGTACAGCTTGAGACTGGTTTTTTGCATTACAGTCTGAAAGCAAATGTTCAAACAGTAAGAACTTCAAAACAGATCTCCCCTACTTCATTTATATATATATGTGTATATATGCATATATAATTTTAAGGGAATCTGTTTTTATTTAAAAGGAATACTCTTCCCCCAGCCTAGTTGAATTGCCATTGCACTCTTTAAATATTTTTGGGATATGGATCAACTTTCGTAGTGTAAATATGCAGTTCCTATGCAATACACCCTTTATCATGACTGGTGAGCATAGGGCTACAGCACCTTAGAGAATAATAATCAGGGGCCTTTTGGAATATTTAAATAGCAGAAAGATTTTTTTTCCTTTTTCATCCTGTTTTCTCAGTGTTTTACACAATAATGAAATTATGAGGAGAGTCAATATGTTCTTTAATTCCCTACAACTCCTACGTCTGTAGGTAAAGCAAGGTAGGAGTTGTGCTTTTTTTGTTCTAAAAGGGCTTGTGTCATGAGTGGCTTCATCTTTATTACAAAGAGAAAAGAAAGACAAAAATAAAGAAGAGGAGAGACATTGATGCACAGAGAACATAACCAGAGTGTTACCTGAGAAAACCCCCGAAATTCAGCAGTCTGTGTGCCAGGACTTTCAAAGGGATCCACTGCTGTATGGTTGAAATCTTCTCTCGAGTCTCCAGCAGAGAAGGAAAAACAGAGAATCCATCCTTCACATTTTAGAGCACTGCAGCTCAAGGGAAAGCTGTGAAATGGCTGATTCCAGTTTTCCTCAACTTCATGGCAGCAATAAAAAGAGCACAAGTAGAAAAGAACCAGATATTTTATAGCTTAAAAAGACATATTGACATTGGAACATACTTATTTGCTGCAGCATTTTCTGGGATTTGTGCTGAAATGGAAGCCTTTTAATAAAACATTTGATATCTTGCCATAAAAAAGGTATTAAAGAAAAGCCATGTCAGACTGTGTTCTGCACAATATGTATGTGAATGAAGAGTAATGAACAAGCATGCCAAATCAAACTAGATAAAAGCAAAATAAAAAATACATCCACAAAGCATTGCTAATAAGTAGCACAACATGGCATTTCTTTAGCTGTGTAATTCTCTTTTAGGTATAGATTTGAAAATATTTGTTTCAGCAGGAGTTAGATGTCCCTGTGTTTTCTGTAGAAGCCTCCCACAAGTAGTTCCCAATTACTGAAACCAAATGCTTGGCACTATTCAAGAAAGGGATTGGACACTTGTAGGAAGAGAAAAATAGAATTAGGCAGCTGTAAAAGTTGGATATTTTAATAAAAGATATGTATCTCAAGGCTTAAAAGCCCTATAGCAAGTCAGCCTTTAATTTGAGTGAGAGATTACCTGCACACATACTTGTACTGGTTTTACCCCGATTTATTAAGTTTTATTATTGACCTCAGTGACTTATACTCAGTAAAATTATGCTCAGTAAAATTGACCTAATCCAGCATATCATATCCTATCTGTCTTCTTAATTTTTCCTGTACTGCAAGCTTTTAATTAGGTCAGCTGCAGTTCACAGAAAAGAATCCTTATGGGTTTGGATTGAAGGTGTTTTGTTTAGCTCTGATGGATGACTGGCTGTCTCTATCATCAGGCACAAGTAATAGAATATTTTATCATCTCCCTACTTATGTTGTCAACATGTGGTTCACAGCAGCTGCTGTGAATTCATACTTTTTCCAATAGGAAATATGGTAAATGCATAAGCCAAAATAGAATTGCAGAGGAAATAACTTTCTTATGTGTTTCAGTAACCAAGGAGTGTTGGGTGGTGTCTTGATTTTGGTGGAGTTCTTTTGGTTGTTTTCCTTTTGTTTATTTTGTGGGTTGGTTGGTTGGGTTTGTTGCTGTTGTGGTTTTTGTTTTTATTTTGTAACCATGTGTGAGTTTAGCTGTAATAGAGAAAATAAAGATTTCCTTTCTGGTCCAGAGATGAAGACCAGACATTTAGTTCAAATTAGGAAAATGTCATTATTTTTAATATATTTTTATCTTCCTCTGGCAAAGGAGAGTAGAAGAGAAATCCTTCTCAGTGTGCTGTCTGCAAATGGACTCCATCCAAAATCTCCTGAAGTCAATAGAGAAAGGTTCATGTTCTTCATTTGATATTGGAACAAGTCTTATTTTCATCTCTGACAAAGATTACTTTCACAATTCTGGCCTGTTTATGAGTAATATAGATTTGTATGTAAATCTGTAATTACTAAAATATTTTAAATCAGTCAATAAGTGGTAATGAGGTGAAATTTTCCCCAAATGAAGTACAATTCCCACTGATTTTCAGAAGACAAATATTTCATGTTGGTTAGTTCTGTTGTGGGCAGGGTGGGATGGGGTGTCATTTTATTTTTTTATGTTTGTCCTTTTTTTCCTCATGAACTGACAAAATCAGCTACAGTTTTATTACCATGTAGAGGGAGTTAAGGCACAGAGTTTCTATTAAGAATGATCTGTTACCTCCAAAAAAATGTTAATGTTCCTATTTTTGCTTTATTATTCTTCATTACATAGTTAATAGAAGTGGAGGTACGTGCCTAATTGCACCCTAATGAGAACTTGTCCTTTTAGCAATGGTTGGGAACAGATCCATGGACAAGGTGTTTGGAAGAAAAGAACTTCCAAATGAATGGTGGGATCTCCTTGAGAGAGCTCTAAGGAAAGAAAACTAGAAAATGGAGTTGTTTATCACAGCTTTTCTTTACTATCCTTTTCTCTAGTGACTTACAGATCAAAGTTAAGTTTCACAGCTTGCATTTAATTACCTAATTTGGATTGTGGCTTGTATCAAAATGCTGAACAGAATATTTTCCATTTCCTATTTTTATTTTAGTCTTTCCCTATTGAAACTATCCAGTGAACTTTAGATTGCTTGAATTTCCTGCTGATTCCCAGCTCTGTATGCAGAGTAGGACTATATGTTCTTCAGCCATACTCACAGGACTGTCTGTCTTCTCCAATGAATCAACAAAAGAGCTAAGAGAGCTGTCATTTATTTTACAGCAACTTCAGCTAATGGTCTCTCCTGGTCATAAAGTATTGCAGGATGGAGAGAGGAAAGAAGTTACATTTTTAAGAAGAAAGGTGAATATTTGCTATTACCTGTGCAAGGACCAGGAACCAGAGGCAATAGTTACTCTTCAAAATCAAAGATCCAGAGATTGGTTGTGGTCTAAGTGAAGCTGGAAAATCCCTGTGATGTTGGGACCCTGTGCTGTGTCACAGGAAGGATGCAGCTCACTAAAGAGGTTCATTTTGTATCTGTGAGGTTTCCTCTGTGTTATTCTATGAGTTCCTGTGGACATTAAAATAATTCTGTTATGTACATGCAGAGGGGTTCTAAATATTCTTCCATACAAGTAGCTGTAGAAAAACTGTGCATTTCAGTAGGATTGCAAAAGGCTGTCCTCAGTGAATGTTCCTCTGCCCCTGCAAATTGATGATTCCACTCTGTATATTTCCTTAAGCCATTTAAGTGGATCAGATAGTCGTAGATATTTGACATGCTAAGTGATGGTCTGGCTAGAATAGCACTTGTGTGAGGTAAGTGAATTGTTTCCAGTAAACTTAGCCTATCTGTATTGTTAATATGCTACCACCTGTCTTAAAAATGGTCAGTCAATTTGTTGCATGACATTTTTGGCTTAAGTGGACTGTATTAATTGAGTTAATTCTAAATATGTTATTGATTTTTTTTTTTGTGTGACCTGCTCTACTACTTTTTTTTTTGTTTCTTCATAATTGATTTTCAGTGTATAAAGCACTCAATATTGAAAGCTCATAGCAAAATAAAATGAGAAAAAAACCAATAGATAGTGAAGATTTTTTGCAGTCCGTCCTTATTACAGTTCTTGCAAACAGTTGTGCCTTGTCTGAAATAATGATTATTATTCATAAGGATGAATAATAATGATGAAACTCTATGTAGGAAGCCAGAAATAAGGGTAAGTTGTATTCCTGTGGTAAATGAATTAATTAGAATTTTCAAAGTTTTGGTGGTACATCAGTAAATCAGCTGTTGAAGTCATATGAACCTCCTGATGGAGAAGGATTTCCTTCCCAAAGTTGTAGCAAGCACTGGGAAATAACAAAGGAGTGGGTTTGACAGGAAATTTTGTTTAAGCTGTTGATTATATTGCTCCATTGCTCTTGTTCTTGTTACAGTTCTCCTCCTTGCAAAATATGCTGGAGACATATTGTCACTGCAACAGATAGTGGTGAGAAAAGGGTGACTTAGAAAGCTTGAAATACTTCAGCCTATCTGTCAGTGGCCAAAGATAGCTTGACAGAATTGTGTTTCTGCTTGGTCTGAGGGATAAGGTGCAATTTCAAAATATCTCAGGAGCAGCCAGGACAAAGTCCCAGGGTTTGATTTCCCTGATATCAGCCTAAAGCCTCTCAGGTCAGGTGGATGTTTCAGGTCCTTTGTTGAACAGCTAAGTGATGTGGGATATCTTTTCAAATGCTGAGAGAAGATCTGAGACCTACAACAGTGTGTTCAGTCTGATAGTTTAAAAAAATGTGTTATATTTGAAGAGGCCTGGTATATTTATTTTTTGGTTTATACTAGTTTCTTAGCTTTTGTCTTGTCTGATTCTCTCTTATATTTATTCAGATTTGGGGTCACACGTATAAAGGAATGAGTAATCTCTTGATGACTTCCATGTAGGTTTTGCTGCTGGAAAGAGACTTGGGATTGTGGGAGAGGAGTTCCATGGTGCAGGGCTGTAATCATTAGTGCTGAAGTCTATTGATCTGGCAACAGGAGTTGCTGATGCAGTATACAAATAGGGAAAATATTTATGACCTGAGCTTTGGCATGCCCATCTGACTCATCCTGCTTTGCAGTGATATTTGAGAACAGAAAACTCCAGTTTCTCAAACATGTAACATTTTGTCCTTTATAAAGCTCTAGCCCTTTATAGAAGAACTGAAGAGATGTTCTTAATTTATTCTGATAATGGGAAGTTGCCGTATCTTATGACATCTTTAAAAAGACCAATCATACTTTTAATTGCTTAATTAATCACAGCATGAAAGGGGAACAGTTTTCAAGGACATTTACTTTTTTTTTTCCTTGCCTACAAAGTTTAGTTGGCTGCTTTATCAAAGCCACTTGTTTGATAGTAGAGAATGTAGCTAAGATAGCTGATCAAACAAACACAAGATCATCCTGGACACTCTTTAGTGTAAGATGACTGACCTACAAAGCCTAGTTAGATATTCCTAGCCCACTGGTGTGGATGAAAGCCTATGATCTCTTCTCCAAGAATATGCCTTTCTGTTTCAGCCAAACATAGAATTAAAAAATCCTCAAAGCTCTAAAATATAACAGAAAGCCTAAAAGCAGAGATGGGCATCTTGCCAAGTAGGGGAGAACAGTTGAGATTCAGGTTCTCTGTACTGGTCAATGAACCCATTGCCTCTCACCAGTGAGAAACATGCTGCTTTCTTTGTCACACAACCTGTCTCATCTCATTAGCACAATGACTTGAACATGTTGACAGCATGTAATGGTTTTCACTGCATATGCTAAGAAGGGGTTTTAAACCAATTTGCTGTTTTCTTTGTAGGCAGAGTGTGACTGCTGATTGCTGCTAAGGCCCCCGAAAAGTTATTTGTTTGCCACAATTGCTATAGGTAAAGTATGAAGCTGTGACACAGATGATCCAATGCAGCAGAGTGCTGGTTCCTTTCCCTGGATGTTAATGAACTCCCACTCATTCCCAGCTGGTCGCTGGGTGCAGGGAATGCATTCAGGCTGAATCAACGTGCAGTGACTCAACAGACAGCGTCTGCACTGGCTCTTTGTTTCCCTGAAAGCTATTAAAGCATGGCTAATTCTCAGAGCTAAGAGTTTAACATTTTCAGAGTGCATTGTCTGCATTTTATACATGTATTTAAATGTTAGACTTCATTCTTATCATTAAGTACTACCTACTTTATTTGATCACATTTAAATCTTTTTCCCATACCTTTAATGGACTGACCAAAGCTTTCGATGGAAGTCCTACCTGTCCATTCTATTTATTGATTATTATTAAAAATAAACTTACCATTTAGCAACCTTAAATAACAAAATCTGTATTTAGTGGCACCATAATGGTTGAATGTTAACCTGCATTCAGGGAAAAGTGTTAAAAAGGAAATGTAAAAAATTTGTTAAAATATTCCATCTCCGATAGTGAATTGCCTGTAAAGAACTGCTTTAAACAACAGTGAGTTTTTCACATTATTGCTGCTAGATTTAACCTTCTGTCCCCTTTCTGGACCCTGTATCTAATGTGAGACTGGCACGTACTGGAAAGCTGTTAAAATTCTCAAGTCCTGTGGTAATACCCTGGCTCATTGATGCTGGATGATGTTCTTTGCACTGTTGCTGTAAGAGGAAATACCGTGACCAAAGTTAAGCAGAATCCTGCACTGCTTTCAGGCAGGACTGTGAATACTTCTGTTCTACTTGATTTAATGTAATTGATGGGAGGACAGCTTGGATATTTTTTTTTCTCTGCATAACCCTAGAAAATGTTCCTGTATCACTGTTCTGATAACAGTGAATATTTTGACTATGAATAACTACCACGAAAAATGAAATCTTTATATGTTCTCATGAAAATTGTCATGAAGTCAGAGGTGTTTTTCAGGGGGAAAGAAGAGACCAGTTGTAACTTTCTTGTGTACATTTCTGCCGAGGAAGGATTTATTTTTACAGTTCATAATATCTCATTTAGGGCAATGAATCCCACCTCAGTCACATGGCTACCAGATACCTCAGGTTATTGCTGTGGACTTATTTGTGACAAAAGGATTGAAGTGTTCTCCCAAATTCTGTATTTGAAATGTTTTCATTATTACTCTGAACTATCTGGAGACTGTCAGAATTTTACTTTCATTATGATATAAATATATATTTTGTTAAATAAACCTAAGTAATTAACCTGCAAATAACAGGCAAAATGGAGTACCTGAGAGATTGAATGGCCATTCTGAAAATTGATACAACATTTTTTATCGCTATACAATTTCTGTATAAAACTAGATATTTTATGTATTTGATTTATTTTCTCTTGAGTTAATTTTTGGAATTATGTTCTGATTGGAGGCTGGCAAAATTACTGAGTTTGGAAAAATAATGTTTGTTCACTTCCCTGACAGATTGTCGAGTTTGAAGGGTAGAAAACAAATATCCCATTTGGACAGACACGTTGACAGCTCTCTCCTGTTCACGGAACTTGCTGGAATCTCAAGCACCTGCACAGCACCCGGGTAGGTGAGTGGAGTCTCCTGGTAGCTGATTGCTTTGGATTGATTGATGTGCAGCCTTCAAACTTGCATTTCAGTCTCCTGCTTAGTGCTGCTTTGAAAGCTTTCAACCTTGGGTCACAAACAGGGTTTGTCATGTACAGGGACTCTGACCTCGAGTGCCACTGGCTGCATTTTATTCTGCTGCTTCCATGTTTTGGATTCAGCCTCCTCCTGTTATTTGTAGCTCAGCTGGTAGCCTGTGGCTCCAAGCTGCTGTCATTTGATTTAACCACTCACAAATCAGCTAAGTCAAAATTAATTAATGAATTCCTGTTTCCTTCCTCCTGAGCTCTCCTAAATAATTCGTTTTTAATTTACTCAAAGTATTAAAAACATTTGGCTTGACATTATTTGTCCAAGGTGACTATGAAAATGGAAATGCTCAAAAAACCATTTGTACAGCATTACTTTTAAATGCTTGCATAGTTGTTTTTAAATGCCTGACTTCATTGTAGACAAGGGGGAAAACATAGGTCTTACTTTCAGAGGTGGTAGAAGTGGAATAAGAAATAAATATGGCATAATATCTCTTTCCCTGTGTGGTGAAATGGCTCTTGGGAAAAAAAAAAAAAA
>VZTR01004411.1:252671-346571 GCA_013400775.1 Chaetops frenatus
AAAAAAAAACCAACAACAAAACCTCAATATTAAAAGTTGGACCTTATTGAATCTCCCAGAATTAAAAAGACACTCAGGCAGCAGAAACTCATTAGAGCTGAAGCCTCCCACAATCCTTTTTCTGTGACATACCATAAGTAGAGAATGCACCCACTATATCATAGAATGAAACTAGTAATTGTAGGGTCACTACAAATTTTATTTTTCTTTTATGGAATTGTATTTCTTTAAAGCAGAAGAGAAGAAAGGCATGCACAGCAGCAGGGGAGCTTGTAGCTGCCTGCATCTGGGGTTTTTTTAAAATGAACTTGACCTTTCAGCTGTGCCGGGTTGATTCCTCTGACATAAAACAGCAGAAGAACGAGCAACTCAGGAAATATTAAAGGAACTTTCAACAATGAAGGAATACGAGCTTAGAATTGCACTTGGCCCTGACTGATTTATTTTTATTTATGTAGCAGCTTAATCACAATTGGTAACTGTAATTTTTCAAAGGCAATTAATAGCTGAAGTTACTGAAAGATGAGTCAGATTTCCTAGGCAATTTGACACCTGCAGATTTTTTAAGGCAAATGTTCCTAATCCAAGACAGGTCAGCACAGCCAAAGGCTGCTGGACTCTGTGCAGGTTGTGTTCTGCTTTGATTCCTGTCTCACAATTTGCTTTTTGAGCTAGCTGGGGATATTGCTCTAACTTTGTAATCCTCACTATGGGCAGAAGGAAATGAGTGAAAACATACTTAAGTATGAACATTATTTCATAATGCTTATGTTAAACCATATTTTTTTCACCTCTTCACCAGTGCTTTAAACAGTTCTGCATGAAGTTTCAGCCATGCAGATGTTTGCAGTGGAGGTGCAAATGCTTGATCTGGGTTTGTTTAATCTCCATTTCTGTAGCATAACAGAGGAGATCTGTCTTGTGCAGTGGCCATCTGATGGTGCTTGGAAAGCCTGTCCTGCTGAGTAGTGAGGCTGTGTGCAAATAGGGAACAACATCTGCAGAGAGGCACTCACATCTGTTTCATTTTATTTCATTTGTTTTACATGTACAAAAGGGAAAGATATTCACATAGGTGTTCAGAACAGCTTCCACTGCTTCTCACTCTATGGCTCCTTCCCATTAAAAAGATGATTCTGTGTTTTTCTCCAGATTTGAGCTCAGCCACTGTTGATGTCATTTTTGGTAAAGCAAAAGGGAGAAAGCAAAGCTGTTCCTAGTGCAGAATCCTACTGTGTGGTACTTAGCATCAGCAAGGGGAGGCATGTCTGACATCCCTGCAGTCTCACACGAAGTTGCCCAGCCTTTGAAGGAGCAGACTGGCACAGGGAAAATGAAGAGAAACCAGGCCTATGTAGAAATTGTTCATCCCTCTGTAGCTACATATGATTTCCCCCTGGAAAACAGAACATCTGCTCATTTGAAAGGCTGCAACTCGACAAATTGCCCTCTAACCAAAGATGTTATAAATGGCCATTGTTTTGTAGGAAATTTAAAAATATTTATGTTATTTAGTGTGCTGGAAGAGGGAAATTATGACAAAGCAATGGATTTTTATGTTTTTTGCTCATTATGGACATACAAATATTGTGTTCCTTGGGCATTTTGCAAATAGTTTTGAACAAAATATTTTTTCTCTTTAGTTTTTTCATCCTGAAACCTTTAAAAAATCCTATTTCTTTCTAAATAGAAATTCAGAAAGAAGGAAAATGCCATCAACATTTTTCCTTCAAAAGCTTAAAAAAATCATGAAGAACTACTGATCAGTTATCTGCAACCATTTTCCTTCAACTTAAGCTAATCTGAATCAATATTAATTTCCTCTCCTCATGCCACAGAGACACAGTGCTCCTCACTTGGCTTTCCAAGGACAGTAAGATTTTCTTTCACTTCCTTGGTTCTTGCTTTCAACCCTAAAGGAGGCCTAGAATCACCTACTGGCTTTACTGCTTGAAAAAGAAATGGATTGTCTTTATTCAAGGGATACTATTTTACTGTGCAGTGTCGTTTTTTAGAGTGGTTGCATATATATATATATTAAAAACAATGGCAGTTAATTGCTCGTGTTATTTCTATTTTTTTAAGTAAAAATAATCATAATTTTTACTAGGAGTCGTCCTTAAATAAATTTTGTGTTAATAATTAATTACTCAGAGGGAACTAATTGCCTGTCACAGGGATGTGCAGCATGAGACACTGCTTTGAGTATTAAATAGCAGGCTGTTCCCACAAACTCATGCTGAAATCAGAGTAATGAAAAGCGTGCATCACAAAGAGAGCAGTATGGTAGAAGTTCTGCAAAACAGCCTTAATGTAGCACAGATCCTGACCTGACAATTACAAAACACAAATCTGCTGTGGAGCAGCTTCCCAGCTGGTATAACTTGCTATAATGTCACCAAACTGCTAGCCACCAGCCTGGAATCTGGATGGGGATTATGAAGGACCTGTCACATATCTCAGAGTGTTTTGAGGTGCATTCTGGAGGGGTTTCCAGGTTTGGACACTCAGGCCTTTACATTGCTGTTGCTTTCACCTTTGGACTTTGCACTGAATTGCAATGGTTTGAGTTCTGTTCAGTCTCAGCTGGGGCACAGTTTGGGGTTTGCTTGTCAGCCCCTTTCTGTCAAGAGAAATATCTCTTTGCTCAGCACAAGGGTCAAGCCACCAGTTTGAATCTAACTGAAATCCCAGAGTGTGTCAGTCCAAGACCTGGTTCTGTTTCATAGTAGCTTCATGATGGGCTTTGTCTGCTGCAGAACAGACTTCTCATTCTGTTCTACAGGGGACTAAATAGGACTGATCTCAAAAGTATTGTCCTTCAGGGTTTTTTCTCCCAACAGGTCCTTCTTTCAATGAATGTCTGCAGTCAGCCTTGAATTTAGACAGAGCACTGCCAAATGCAGAGGAGGAGGATGCAAATAAAGGGAGGTAACACAGAAGAATGTGAGAAGCCACTGAGGTAACTTATGAATTTTCATAACTTCTCTCTTTTTAATCAAAGGATGCTGAGGGGTAGCATGTGTATTGAGAACTGTTCTGCTTAGAGTGAGTGAGGATCACAAATATTCCTTGGGGAGGGTCACAGCTCAGCAGCTGCTCCTAAAGCAGTGCCAGCTTAAGTGCTGGCTGTTTGCACTGCACAAGTGACTGGAAGTGCAACACTGCTGGATCTAATGATTCAGAATTGAAAGCTCACACAGAAATGCAGAGCCAGTGTTCCAGTCAGTGTCTCTGAGCCTTTCCATGAATGACCAGACAACTTATGTTTGATTATTTTCCAGTCTCATGGAGTATTTACCAATTCGGCTTTGACTATCAGGGAAAGCTAAACCTGTATCACAGCCCTGGTTTGGAAACGTGCTCCCACCTGTGAAGGAGATGTGGCAAAGGACAAATGAATGCACACTTAAGGATTTTATGTGTGAAGGGAGATAAAGCTGGGCATGAACATTTGTAGACATATGAGTTGAGACTTCAAGTCAGTGCTAAATCACCAAGATTAAGATGATTGCTGGGTTACACCTTGGGGTGTGCAGGCTCCCTGACTAGTGCAGGACTGAGAGCTCTCCTCCACTGCAGCAGCACTCCCAGCCATGGCTTATCTGCACTTCAAGCCTTCCTTTTGAGTTATCACTCTGTCCTTTATTGCCTAGGCAAATAACAAATTGAGGCCTTTATCTTTCTGCCAAACCCAATTTGTTTTGTTGTCTCTCGTGTCTCTGACCCTGGCTATCATGACTAGCTCTTGCTTTTGGTTTCCATTTTAGGCTGCAGCACTTTGGGGCAAAGGCTCTCATTTCAAAGAGAGTCTGGGGATGGTATTCCCAGGTATAGCCATTATAGAAGCCAAAAAAATTATTGTACTTCATTTGCCTTGAGGTTAAAAGTCAATAATCTCTTTATTAAAATGAGCAAGGAAAAAGATTTGGATAAGGAGAAAAAATAAACAAACAAGCTCAAACCTTCTACATGTAAGGCTGTGACTAAAACAAGAAAAAAATTGTATTCATTTTGGAAGAGTAATTTCATACTGTGATTGCATCTTATGTGGTGACAGTTTTCTCTCCTGTAAATGTTGCAACAGACAATAGTTTACAGAAGTTCCTGTTGTATTACAATGGGAAGGACTTTATTGGGAAGGAGGCCCACTTTTTTCAGAAAATGAGAATGTTCTTGTGTTGTTGGGTTTCCCAGCATGATCTTCTGCTCCAGTATATTGTTCCAAGTATCTGAATCATATTCCCAGAGTTGGAATGGCCTGAGTTCACATGGCTTTCAAGCTACTTCATAACTTTACTATCCGTATGTCAAGAGGTTAAAATCCCAAATCCCAAATGAAAATACAGTGCAGTCTTAACACTTGGAGCAAATTTTGAGTTATGTTCTTAAATATCTCTTCTACAGAAAAATGGTAAGGGCTTTTAAACAAAACGAAAACCAAACCCCACAAAACCCAGTAAAAAGATTTTAAAAAATTTCTTTTTTTTTTTTTTTGAGCATTAGGTTTCTAACCTGAGCTCCAGAGTTCATCTGTGCACAGTGATTTCTCAGCAGAATGTCTTTGTGGGAACATTTAAGTTCCCTGCTCTTGCAGTATTGTTAACTTTCTTTACTCTTGTTTAATCTTTTGTGTAAAAAATATGTTTTAAGCTCAACATCGGGCCAATAAATGTATGACTAGAAACTTGTAATGATGCATAGTAATAAAATGTAATAGCCATATGCATCTAGTTTTTAAAGAAGAAAAATTTGCCTGATGGATGGTATAAGATGACCTATTTAAATGTTCTGTCAGATAACAGATTTTAAATCAAAAAGAAATCACTCTCTAGGACAATTTTCTAAACTTTCTATGGACGAAATACTCTGCAAAATTGAGACTTTCCAGGACTATGGCCTTAATGTTTCCATAGTCCTGTATTTTCTGACTAATGTCTGAAAGGTATTTAGATCACCTTCTGAAAAAATCTGATTTTTACAGCGAGGACTATTTCTCTTGTGGTTTCTATTTTTTTTTAGCAGGGAAGCCTAAATAATAATGCTACCCTACCTTACTTTAAAAAACCCTGTACGTCTTCTGTGACAGCCAATGAGATTATAGATTTACAGAGCAGTAGATGTTGGCAGAATAGTTGAAAGCCTGGTTAGGTTGATTTGTATTATGTTGTAAGATTGCAGAAGATTAAAGATATCTCCTATTCCCAGTGATATACCTGAGTTAAGATTTAAAGGTTAGCCAGAGAAATCACATTTTTTCCCCAGACAGGATGCTTGATCCAAGTAACAAAAGCATCACCACCCTTTTTATCTGCTTTTTCAGCACTGTGTCAATCACAGGAATGAAGTGCACTGATTGTAAAATGAGCCATTATTGTATTGTGATTCTCCTGTAATCTGTTCTAGCATGGCCTTGATAATGGCACACTATTAAAATCCTTCTTCTAGTTCCTAATAATATTGTATGTATCAAATTCAATTTCCTTTACATCCAAACCCCTAACTCTATACATTTGACCTTGTATCAGATCCTCCACTGCTGAAAGTTTCCACAACTCCACTGAAATGAAAATAAAAAGAATAAATAGGTGTAAGTATATATGGGAAAAAATATGGCATCCCATGAAAAAAACCACAAGATTTTATTTCTCAGTTACATTCAGCAAGTAAATTTCACAGTGATGATAAGAGTGCTCTTCCTTGCTCTGCTCTTTGATTGACGGGCACGTAACCTTTCATGAGGATTCTCTCTATAGTACATGACCTAGTATTTTAACCACAGGGTTGTGGTTTTTTTATTTTATGTTTTCCACTGCAATTTTTATCCCAGTTATTGACTGAATCTATGGAATGCTGTTTCTGAAGTCACATCAAGTTGTGAGTACCACAAGCACTGATGGCACAGGGCAGTGGCAGTTTGTTAGGGCTGTTCACAGCTCAGCCAGTGGAGCTGTCTCTAAGGCAGAGAGAGTCAAGGCAGTGTTTGATGGTACAAAATAACAGATGTGTAATCCATAAATGAAGGACTATGAGCTGTGTGAAAAACCACATAATGAGAAAGAAAGGGGCTCTATGTGATTATCTCCACATTTGGTTATATAAATACTACACAAGTGCAGAAATATGATTAAGCCCACTGGGCTTCCTGCCAGTCTATTTGCTATTTCGCTTTATGTGGTCTTGTACACCTTATTGCTCTGCCAGAGCTCCCACTGCCATGTGTGTCACTGATACATGCTTGTGAGGGCAAGGAATATGCTAGCAGGTAGGATAATTATGGTGATTACTCCATGGGTTTTTAGTAATACGTTTTTAGTGTTCTTTTTCACAAGGTAGAACACAGTCCTATAAAATTATTTCACCCTTAATCACCTGAGCTTAGAAGCTGCTTAGGAAAGCTCTGTGAATTTGAACCATGGAATATAAAAATAGAGATGAACCTCTGTATTCTGTTCTCTATAATTTACCATTTTTTGATCCATTTGTACAAGTTACAAAATGTAAAGGAATAAAATGATAAAATTTTAAATATACATGATGTACCACTAATGATATAAGATTGAAAGGACAGAAATGTGTAGTATTTCTCTATTCTTTTTCACTCCTGCTGGAGGAGAGCATTAGGAACTCCCAGAAACTGAATATTTGTAAGGATAAAGCTTTGACACATTCATATCAACAACAGAGGCAGTCACTTCCTTTCTTCCAAAATTTGCAGACCATGACAAAGCCAGAAGGTTGCTGAGAAATACTTTGGGAGTACAGAAGACAAGCTGTAGGAAGCTGTCTCTACTATATTCCAGACTGAAATAAAAAATATTACTGTCCTCTAAAGAATATCATGTACAGTTTATTAGGCATACCTTTAGTGATTTGGGTTCTTTTGGAAGCCCATTCAAAATGATAACACACATACAATATAGCATCTAATTGCATGAGGAATTGACTTGGTTCCTAAAAAATTGTTTTGACTGATTTACAAGGACTTAGATTTTCATTCAGATCTGCACTTGGTGTGTTGAAAGACTATTACTGATTTCTTTAGGGTTTGTAGCTGTAAGGAGTAACTACATATAGACAAACAGAACTGACAGTGCTTTAGTCACCAATTACATTTACACAGGTGCCAGTATAAAGTCACTGTCCTTTATACCAGGAGATGGGCAAAGGGAATCTCTAGAGAGCTGTTGATCTGCAGTGTGAAATAATTCTTTTATCAGCCTGGGGGACATCGGCTACCAAAAGTTCCAAGACATCCCTTTTCAGGTCTCATAAAAACCTCATACAACTTATTTCTTACTGTTCTTGACAGTAAAGTTCATTTTACAGCTTAATGGTGCAGGATGAAATATCATTTCTGATAAACAATTTAGCTGACCACATTCTGCCTGAGCTCAGATAGAATGGCAGCTTCTGAGCCTACATAGCCAGAATTCTAACTAACTAACTAACTAACTAACCAACCAACCAACTAACTAAATACTGCAAGCGTTCTTTACAGTAATACATAGAAAGGCTAACTTAGCATTACTTGCATGTGTTTCACGCCCTCTTAAAGCAATTTTTTATCTGTGCTTGAGTCAAATAGTTGATATAAAGCTGACATTGGGAAAATAATTTGGAAGGATAGAAGCGTGTCAATTAGAAATCCTTGATGGCATGCTGGATGTACCGAGGCTTGGAAATGGGTGGCAAGTTGCAAACTATAGCTCTGCATTATGAATAGCCCAATTGTAAGTAGTCCAAATTTCAAAGCACAGGCTGGCCTGAGGAGGTGTATACAAGTGATTAGAATTTCAAAGACCTCAGAATAAACACCAGCTCTTTGATGGGATAATTTATGCATGGAATGGCAGGAAGAGCTGTCTGAGTTGTTCTTGGAAAGTTCACACGGAGCAACATTAAGGTCTTAAAAATAAATTTTGATATTGTCTTACTGGAATGTGAACACAGTATTGGAGATCACCGAATTAAGGCATTGACAAAGGTTCCCCTATGAAATATGAGTTGGAGGCTGTCAATACTTTAAGATTTGTGCATAAAAGAAGAGGACAAGTAGTGCCAAAGTAAAGAAAGCATCATTAGTTCAGGAAAATTTTAGTATGATTATGCCCCTTGAGAAATAATTTTTTTTGAGCAATACCAAAATACTAGCTGTAAAAATTAGTTTGTTTTTCTATTTGAATAGGGAAAAGGAAGGGTTGGGGCACTCTGTTCATCAGTGTGCTTTTGAGATATCCCCTGGTTTTCATTCAATTTCTGTCTGAATGTAAACTTACCCTTTGAGATCTGAGGATACAAAAGAGTACACCTAGAGCTACAAAGCACTGTCTAACCCATTTTCTGCTGTTTGGTGTCTGTCTGGTCTCACACATGTTTTTATGATGTTGAACATCATATTGGAAGTTTTCAAAAATCAAAGTATTGTAGAAAATGTTGAACTTCAGTGATTTTGACCTCAAATTTTCAGTCAGTTTGGGACTATATTGTGTAACCAAGAGGTGAATGAGTTTTAGACAGGGCTGTGTAGTGTTTTTACAGGCTTTGAAATCAAATTTCATGCTTCATCTCCCAAGAAGACCAGTGATTGATACAGGTTTGAGAGGTGAATACACTGAATGATGTTCACATCTTCCTTTTAAACTTTGGGGAGGAGGTTTTGTCAATGGTAATTCTACCAAAATAATGGTTTACTCTATCTTTCCAGGAGTAAGACAAAAAGCTGCTCAATTTTTTCTAGAAACACACATACAAACCCAGTTAAATATAATAATAGTAGAATTTGTATCATTGATGTCTTCATTTTTTGAACATCCTTTATGCAAGTAATCTATCAAGCCTAACCGGTGATCAAAGCTCACAGTATTTGATGTTCTGTTATTTGTCACTTTAGCAACATTTTCTGAACTTTAAAATCTCTTATCACTGTTCTGAACTCAAGGTTTCAACACAGAAAAAAAGAAAAGTATTTTTTTACAGGAAGCTTGAGTCATCACAAGCATAAAGAAAGATTAAAATTTTAGAAGGCAGACTAAAAAGTTACTAATATTATTGCCTAATGGTAGTAACATTTACTTACTTGTGGACCAAAATTTGTCAGAATGTAAAAAAGAGAGCATCCATAGAAAACCAACAAACAAGTTAAATAAACAAAATATTTCAGCTGTGGAGCTCCCTGCTACAGGATATTATCCAGCTGAACAAGTTAATACACACACACATATTAAACCCTAAATAATCAGAGCAAATGAAAGATTCTTTTTAAATTTTGTCTGTTGTATTAATCTTCATGGTTCAAGATTTGTGAGCGTGTCAGCCAATAAATTTTTTTTTGTACAATTCTTTCTTTTTTCATTTATGTTTTAACAACAAAATAATGCCCAAATAATGGGATTATGGCCAAGACTACTCATATTATGCAAAAAGGCATCTGTGTTCCTACATCAGAAGTAGGAATTTCCCTTACAGGAAAGACCAAATCTTTGAAGGCAAATTTACCATGGGTATATATTAATCCACTCAGTGAACCTGAGNNNNTCAGTGAACCTGAGACATGCTTGCTTACTTAGATAATTTGACCTTCAAATTTTGTATTTAGATTACTTTGCCTTCAGGCCAGTGTGTGTAGGAGTATTAAATGCATGAAGATGGAGATGACTCAGGCAGGTATCTTTGGGTTTTTAATTAATCAACGTTTCAGTCTAAGCACTGTGCATAGATAGCGCAGACGTCAGAGGAATTCCAGGGCACTGTTCTCCTCACAAAGCAAGCCCTGTGTCTTTGATGGAGATCAGCCAACACGTGTTTTTGTCCTAATGAAATTCTTTTTGTCAGCTCACTAACTGATGAATAATTTAGGCCTTGAAGAATACAAGTCAAATGATTTGTGTGAACTGATTCAAAAAAGAGGAAGCACAACCACCCCTTCAGAGACTGATCCTAAACAAGTGTGAGTGCAGGGGGTGGCCATTTCAAAGACAGAGGTTGACATGTTTTTAAACAAAAGGCCAGTGAGTTTTGAATCAATGCAGGAATCATGCTGCATGTGGATTTTGAAACATCAGCTGGCAGGTTCTAAGTTTCTGGATGTGTTATTTCTATCCTTCCTTGCATGCTGTCCTCTTGCAGGATGCCAGTTTCTAGAAGGCTGTTCAGAAAGAGGACAGATGACTTTGTTTCATCAGTTTGAATTTGCACACTGGGAGTTTTTCTGCTTTCATAATAGCCTTTGATTCTATCTGTTCAATTTATCCATTCCTCCACAGGCAGAATCCATCTACCCTGTAGCATAAGCATATGTGCCTTATATGCTATCCTGGCACAACCTTTGTGTGTAGCTTTCTAAATTATAATGGGGCCTTAAGAAAAAGAGTTGAGATGGGTATTTTTCCCATGTCAAAAGAGCTCAGAACAAAGCTCATAATCCACTCAGTTCCTATTCAGTTCTGTTTGGAGCCACTAAATATTTCTGCTGTTCTGTGACTAAAACAATTTAAGATATTTGAATGCATATACACACGTATGCAAATAAAATCTGCAAGAGTAAGTAGGAATGGAAGAATTTTCCCTGAAAATATTATGGGAAGTTGAGGAGAGACTAAAAAAATCACCTCCAAAATAGAGGCATCTAAACAGAAAGCCTAAGCAGGGGTGTGAAGGCTTGGATTAGTAAGTGGATATTTTCAGTTATTGTTGATGGATCTTCACTTTTGCAGTGACAATAAGAGAAGAGAGCAGCACTTGTGGGACTGGTACCTAAATGTTCAAAGGTTCCTTCAAGCATCTAGATGTCTCATTAATAGACTCCTGTTGCATACATTATAGTTCCCTCACCAAGTACAATATTCCTCTGAGGCATCCTACTCTGCTGCTCTTTGTGTGAAGGTCTACCTCAATAAAAATGGTTCATCAAGCAAATGGCTTCCTTGAAACTCTTGAGAGATTTAATAGGAATAGGAGAATAAAGGCCCTATTCAATGACTATTGAAAGTTACAGACCAAAAGTATTGTGAGGTGAAGGGGAAGGATGAACATATACTGTCCCTGGTAAATATGCTGGATAAATTGGAACTGGGGCACTTTCCACAGTGAGGTCTGAAACTGAGCTTGGAAGTCATAAATGGAAGTGGCAGGGCCATTTCTTTTTGGAAAAGGGCCATAAACAGCTTGGTTTTTTGTTTCTTTGCTTTGATTTTATTTTCCTTCTTTTTGTTTTAGGACAACAAATCGTTCATAGGTCGCTGTTATGCAAATACATTCTATATGAAGCTATTATTATTGCATGTTTAAACAAGGTCTTTAATCATTCACTTTTTAAAACCAAACCCTGAAACTTATATGCATGAGGAATCACACACGATAGAGAAAATCCTGGGTATGGCAACTGCTCCTGTCTTTGGTGTTATATCTTATCTTTAGAGAAAGAAATGTGACCCTGGTAAGGGTCATGTAATGACTGGGTATGGTTTTCATTGTGGTTCAAGATTGTAAAAATTACTCACAGATCAAAATCTGGAATGGTGTAAGACATTACTGTAAAACATAGTAAGTAAGACTATGTTTTTAACTGGAAATAGGGAAGAAAATTGAAAAGCTTTTGGTTTATTAAAATCGACAGCTTCAACAGCTTTTCTTGCTCTTCTGAGTTAGGTAGGGTAAATATTTACAGAAAAATAAAAGCATTGAATACTTTTCCGTAGCAAAAATAGTGTTCAATAGAAAAGGATTATCATGATCAGTTTATTATTTGACAGAATAAAGGAGTTTTCTTACTTTTGATGTCTAGCAGAATTTCATTTAATCAATCACAGAGATGGTTCTACAAGTCTTGCAGCCCAATAATAAGAAAGATGACAATCTATCTAATTTACAAGGTCAAATTGTTGACACATTGATCTTATTTCATAATCTTTAATAGACTCTTCCCAATTTAATTTGACTTTTATATCCTCATACCTGCAGACACGTTTGCTCAAATGAGATCAGTGTTACCCTATACCATCTGCATGTATTGCCAAATGCTAAATTAAACTCACAGCTTCTTAAATATTCCCTTTCCATATTACCATTGCATTCAATGCTAACTCTCATTTTAAAAGACAATAAAACATGAAACTGCAAGGTTCAGCTACAATTTTGTACTTAACACTACAACATAATTGGGGTTTAGAATGTTCTGCAAAGTGTAATGACTGAAAAGGCCTATTGTATAGCAGCTAATCATGTAGATGTGATAAATCTGTTTCTCTTTGCATTCAATAAACTCTTTTTTCCCTTGATATTGCAGCAAAGAAAACAATTAACAGATTATTTTAATACGCCACAATTAAACCTATGTCAAATAAATACTGTAGGCAACTGTCTTGATACGTTGGATTTTTACAAGAAAAGACAGTAAACAGTTGTTTTTCAGAGAATTATTGTAGTAATACTGAAATATAGCACATGGATGCAGTAACCTTTTGTACCAAACTGGATCCATAAACAGTAAAAGTGGATAATATCTCTTTGAAAATTCTTTTCTCTCATCAAGCTTCATTATAAACAGATGTTAGGATGACCTTGTCTCACAGTAGAAAAGTACCTGATGCCTAACAGCACTCCTGAGCAGTGAGAACAACTGGCTGCTGAACTGCTNTTTGAAAATTCTTTTCTCTCATCAAGCTTCATTATAAACAGATGTTAGGATGACCTTGTCTCACAGTAGAAAAGTACCTGATGCCGAACAGCACTCCTGAGCATTGAGAACAACTGGCTGCTGAACTGCTGTCAGTGTTAATCTTAATGGTGATGTCTTTTGCTAGTCTGTTGCAGTGAGGTGTTGCAAAATCTGAGAAACTTTGCCACAGGATGTAGGTGGTGTGAAGTGCTCACCTATCTCAAGAGTAGAGTTAAGAATCTCTGTAGATGCACAATGGAGGCGAACTAGGTCAAATTCTGGCTGGAGTGAACTTTCCTGATAGCCTTGATTACCATGTCCTGATGACAGAAAAGGTTCAACGTGAGAACAATAATTCACATTTTTTGTAAGATCAGAGTGGATCCATACTTGTCCTACTCCCATGCCTGTTATTAAAACATCAAAGTCAGAACTGAATAATTTCTGCCCAAGCCTTGAGGATATGCAGAATACTGATCTTTCTGTGCCTGTGATGGTAATGACACCTTGCACATTTCACATCCTCTGCTTGTCCTAACAGCAGTGTTAGATATTGATTTGCAGTCTGGTCCTCGTGTCCACACAGGAACCAGCCTTACCTTGAAGAACTGTTAAAGAAATGGTTCAGCATTTGCAGCTCCAAAGAACATCCTTTATTCTACGGGTGGGTTTTTGGAGGACATGCCCAAAATATGACACAAAGCTTAGCTGAAAGTGTCTCAAAAATTGTACAAGGACTGTTGACCCTTATTTAATAAACTGTTTGGCATGTTCAGAAAAAAGAAACAAAATCTCCACCTATAAATTATTTTATTAAATTTAATAAATCCTTGTATTTATTTTCCTATTTAGAAACACATTTTTAACATTAGAATTAATAATTTTTCTAGAAAGTATGCTGCATAATAAGATTTGACAATGTTCAGACAAATAAAAAATATAAATATTGCTCTTCACACCAACTAGTTGGATAAGACACTACAATATCCCTTTCTTTACGGAATATAATATAATTCAAATTACTTTGAGCATTTTTCTAAGGCAAAGGAATTGTTTTTACTATTTTCTGTAAGAAAATATAAAATTGCATAAACTGAGAAATATATCTTGGTTTTTTTCCAAAGTGTTAGCTATGAAAAGACCATAGTACAAATTAAAATTAGTTAGTGGTTCTTCAAGGGGATAGTAAGCTAAAATCCTCACTTCAAACAATTATGGAATTGCTCAAATGAAGCCAGTTTCAGCGCTAGAAATTCCAACCAGTAACCTTTTCCTAACCTTTTCTTCCCTTTTCAATAAGTTTTTTGCCTCTTCTCTCAAAAAGTGTCATGGACTCTTGTTCTGTGGTCTCACAGACATGCTCTGAATTTTGCCTGGCCAGTATTTCTCTCTCTCTGAGGATGATACAGTTAATAAGGCAGTGAATTAAAGTTGTGGATTCACAACACATTTGGGAAGAAAATCTGGGTTAAAACAATAATTAAATATGATCCATCCATTCTTTTTTCATTATGGATAATCACTTAATAAGTTATTCTGCCACCACTGCAATTTGATGCACACAAAGCAGTTCTTTTTCCTTTATGTTGAGATGTTTCTGCATAGGTCCAGTGAAATGGAATGTTGCGAGGGCATAGGAGTATTTAATAAATAAAATACACATTTGAGAAACTGCTGCAGTGGAAAGGATTCGTAATTCAGGAGATGGTATTTCTGGCTTTAAGAAGGATAAAGAATAACCTAAGAAGGAAATATTTTATCTCTTTGAGAAAGTTGACAATCTGGAGAATCACCACAGAAGATCAAATACAAAAATAATTGGCCTTCCAGAGTGTGCTGAAAGGCCTGACTTTATAAAATGCATTCACTCTTTTTTAAAAGATCTGTCTGCAAGACACAATTCATATTTTTCAAGATACAAAAAAAGCTCAACAACCCTAGAAATGGTAAGAATGTGAGATCACTTCACGAAAAATGCTTTGGGTTTTGAAATGGGATATATGGATTAAAAACAGCATATCATTGAATGGAAATTCTATGAGGAAAAATAGGGAGACAAGCCTAAAAATCATCTGTTGAAATGTCTAAAGGGTAAAGAAATTTTAGGTCCATAAAGGTTGAGTGCTCTGATATATTTAGTAAGTCTTGCCTACATTGCAAATGGATTATGAAGGTCTGGGGCTTTTTTCATTTACCAGAAATACAAATGAACTGAAGACTAACTAAGGAATTCTTACTTAAGGCTGAATTTATCCCCTTTTTAAACTCTGTGGAAAGACTGTGAATATGAAAACTATAAGATCCCCTCGGGGAGTTCATTCTAGAGTTTCTTTATACCTATTCTTCAGAACAGATAATACAATTCTGCATTGTACTAAGGCAATAATACCTTTTTCTCTAACTTTATCTAACCTTCACAGAGATCAATAGTCACTTAACTCTTTGACCAGAGTCCTTCTAGGAAATAAAGTTAGTAGGTTTTTTTATTTATTGCAAAGGTCATGAGGGGAGGAGTTTTGAGTTTTTGAATTAATGAGAAATAAGCTCCATTCTTATATTGCACAGCAGGTAGGGCTGGGAGTCCATGTAACAAATAGCACAGGCAGAATTCTCATAAGTGAGCATGAAATTTTGCATGGGCATAATGTCCTCGTTAGCATTTGGACCATCTAGCATACAGATGCGAATCCTAAAATATCTTTCACAGTCTTTGCCTCATTTATGAGTTCTGGTAAACAGTAAATCCAGTGAACTCATTGTGTTTATACAGTGGAGGTTTTTAGATTCAGTGTATCCAATTACCAAAGAGAATACAGTTGGGAAAATATTCTATCAAAAAAATAAAAGGCTATTTATTATGTTATTTCATGTCTTGCCACCATCTGTAATATCACAGGATTCCATGCAAAGATACTCTTCTCCAATTACATTAATATTTTGGCTTATCCATGTCTCAGTGCTCAGAAAGCCAAGAACCAAGAATATCTCTGATGAAGCTGCCTTATGTCTAATTAATTGTGGATAAAAAATGAGTTTCTAATATTGACAGTTCTACACAAACTTGAGGAAAATTAAGGAGAGTGCTCAGATTATCTCAACAGAAAAAAAAAAAGGAATATGTGAAGCAAGATGCTCACTTAGCCAGCAAGTAGCCAAACTGGAAAGCTGTGTGATAAATGACATTTTGAAATACATCCAGCAAGAAAAAAATGGAAGAGGACTGTGTGGGTAACAGATATATGATCTTTGCAGAAGATGTAATTTGGAAAACATATGTCTACATTGCCTTTTTAGCTGAAAAATTTCACTTTTTTTTTTTTTTTTTTTAAATATATTGCTATTGTTGTTGGAACTCCAGATCAAAAGAAAAATGGTGATTTTCCTGTNTTGAATTTTAGGTAGTAGGATGCAGCAAACTGGGAGAGATTTTAGTCGGATCTAATGATGCAGTTGTAATGAGACTGCACTCCGACAACAACAATCCTCATCATCTATCTCAAACAAAGGGAAAAATTATTTTTGCTATAAATGTCACTTAGAATAAAGTAGCAGAGACCAAACGTGGAAGCAGACATACACAGGAATTAAAGACTCCTCCTCTAGTTGTTTGTACTAGAACATTTGCAATGTTTCTTCTTTTAGGTAAATTTTTTACAGCTAATTTACACCTAATTACAAAGGTATGAAGACTATTATGATCTTAATGAAGCCCTGTGTGGTGTCTTTCCTGTGCTGATTTAGGGGGTACTCTTGTACCTGGGGGACTCAGGGCTTATCAGAGGAAGTTGTACCAATTGAAATAAAAATTTAGCTGTATTTTTAATAAAGATGAAGTGGCTGCAGCCTGGCTGTGAATGACAGTGCCGTGGTTTTGCAGCCGTGCTCAGATGTGTGATTGGACAGAGACAAGAATCCCTCCCTCAACTCTGCCTCTCCATAAGGTCTGGGAAGCAGGAGAGGACAGCGGATGATAAACAGGGAGTTCCCACCTCTCCAGTCTGGGTAGGGAGAGAAAGAGAACTCAGCATCTGTATCTCCTTGTGTCCCTTCCATAAATCTGTCTCTGAATGTTGATTATTTAAATCTCTACATGTCTATCTGGGAAAAGGAGCAAGTATCTATTGCTGGTGTGCAATCTGCTTTTATTGAGGCATGAGAGCCTGGCTTCTACTTCTTGGTAAACTAGGAGTATTTAAGACAAAGGAAAAACTCCCTCTTAACTTTTTTTTAGGCTTACCAAATAAATTCAGGATATTTTTATCTGCACTGTAGACCCAAGACATAATTTTAGTACTGCTGAAGAAATGAAATTGTGACTGGCATAAGATTCATAATCTCATGAGTCATCTGGGCCATGGCAGATACCACACCAGATGGCCAAACAAATTAAATATAACTGGGCAGTCTATAAGATACCTCTACCTGACATTATCTGGAAGATATATAAAATGGTTTATTTGGGGTTTAGCAAAGGAAGGACAGAAGATCATGTCAGATGTAAAGATAATTTATGATGTAGGCTTTTCTTGCATAATAATCATATAGTCAGGTGATTGTTGAAAAAAAAGCCTTCAACTTTTATTTTCTATGAGATTAAAAAATCTTTCTCTTTTTCTCATTTATAGTTTTACTTTTCATCTAGAATGCAAGGATTTTCAACCCACAGTTCCTTTCTGTGGTATTTTTATGAAACTGAAGTGCTGTATTGTTCTTTGTTGTGACAGGTAATGTTTCAAGTAATAAATTGTTGTTCTCTTTCAGCCTAGGTGCCATTCTCTCATGTGATCTCACATAATGACTAATTTAGTAAGAGAATTCTTAAAAGGTTTCTCATCTTGAACCTGATAGTCAAAAAAAGAAATCTCTTATTTGGTTTCTCCCCCACTGATCATTCTGTAGAATACTTCCATTTTGTAGCAACTGTTATTCCACTTTGATTATTTTGAAAGTACACAAATAATTTCTGCTTGAATTGAATTAAGCATGTTGCAAATGCAAAGGTTCAGTATACATTTCACTCTCTTATTTATATTCACAAAGTAATCTTCTACTCCCTGCATAATTCTGCACATTTCCCTTGTAAGATAACAATCCACATCAGAAAGTTTATTGGATTGTAGTTTAAGTGTATCAAAGATACTATTTCAATTTAAAATTTTATAAAAATTGTTCTCTTACACTATTTACATACTACATTATAATTTCTATGCATAAATACATTCAATTTTCTTTCTTTTTTTTTTTTTTCCCTTGTAAAAACCCTTTGCAATCTTTGATTGGGATGAAGTTAATGATTTCTCTAGTGGCTGGTGTGAGGCTGTGATTTGGATTTCTGCTGGGAGCAGTGTTGATAATTCAGGGCTGTTTTCATTGTCACTGAACAGTTCTTACCCAGAGCCAAGGCCTTTCCTGCTCCTCACCCACCCCAGCAGAGAGAGGCTGGGAGGGGACACAGCCAGGACAGCTGAGCCCCACTGAGCCAGGGGATGCCCCAGACCATGTGGCGCCATGCTCAGCATGGAAAGCGGGGGAGAAGGAGGAAGGGGGGATGTTTGGAGTGATGGTGTTTGTCTTCCCGAGCCACTGTCGCAGGTGGTGGAGCCCTGCTGTCCTGGGGATGGCTGAGCACCTGCCAGCCATGGGCACTGGGGAATGAATCCCTTGGTTTGCTTTACCTGTTAAAATGCATTCATCCTAACCCAGGAGTTTCCTCACTTTTCCCCTCATGCAGGGGAGTTAGCAAGTGGGGCAGAGCTGCCGGCTGGGGTTAAACCACCACAGATCCACATTCACTTCCAAATGCTCATGTTTTGTCATTTAGGAGGCAATATGTTTTAATGCATTCTGTTTTTTCAGGTATTTTGAGGCAGCTACTCTTCCAACGTAAAAAATTTCTGCAGGGACATTTTTACTTTATCATGGTAATTAAGCCAATAGTAAAGCCTCAGCAGGAGAAAGACCTTGAAAGAGCTCAGGGAGACCACTGCCATGTGAAGAATTGGGAAGAAAGTAGGGAAAGACAGGTGGGCAGACCAGATAACATGTAGAAGAATTACTGGAGGGGGAAGGGAAGAAGAGATAGTGTTTCATTACAAAGATAACATATCTAGGAGATCAAACCTCTAGGACAGATCCTTTATTATCAAAACCAGGCTTATAATCATGACAAATGTAAAGGGGGATGTACTGAAGAAAAAAGACCCATTACAGCTCATTAGAAAATGCTGTCTGGGCATTCCAGTCTTTTCAGTGCCTTTATTGAACATAATGTTTCCTGAATTATAAAAATTTGAATAATTAGCTAAAAGCATTAATGCACTCATGTGGAACTCTTGAATTTGAAAGATGAAAACGAAGCTCAAGAAAACCTGTTTCTAAAACTTTACCCATGAAACTAAACCTACTTCTGTGAAGGAAGTCCATCAGGCTTTACAAAATGTCAGGTCTGAAGAAATGAACTCAGTCCTTCCCATATAAACTCCTTTACAACAGATTTTTAAATGAAGTGATTCTGTCATGAAAGCAAAGAAGAGTTTGGAGAACATTAGGGAGGGTTCTACAATGTCTACACCACTGCTGAGACAGGTTCAAAACCATCTCCTATCCCACCTATCAACACTTTGCAGGATAGAAGAGGTTATGGCATTTATGGTGTCATTTTAATGCAGTATTTGCCACATTGCTGGGATAGAATGTCCATGGCCATGATTCCTGTGTGTGTTCAAGTTCACAGAGGAAATGAATTCCTAAGAACTGTAACAGTAAGAAGCAGGAAATCAGTTTGTGGCTCAGAAGGCTGAGTTTCTGTGGTAGAGGGGAGCACTGGGGATAGGATTCCTCTGCTGTTTCCCTCTGACAAGAGGAAGCATGAGCATGGTTAGCTGAGATGGAGTGGGAGCCACAGCACCTGGGCCAGAGAGAAAAATCAGAGCCCTGACTCTGCTAAATAAGCCATAGGAGGGCTGGAATAAGGAGCCATACTTCAGGAGGTGACTAATGTGTTTTTCCTCTGAGTGTGACAGGATTGACTGTTCTGCCCTCTTGCTGTTTTGGTCTCTTTAAAAATTAACAACTATGAATAGAAATAGATGAAAGATTGTAGCAAGCAGTATTCTGGTTTTAATCTGGCAGATTCATGGGTACGTTTTTATTTCTCAGAAGCTGAGGAAATACTGCTGATTCCCTGTAGACCTGAAATTCTTTAAGTTATATTTGCGGACCAAAAGGGAGTTTTTATTTATATTTAGTCTTCCAGATAATGTTTACTCTGTGTGTGGGTGTCAAAACAAATTTTGCAAAAAATCAAGGCCTTGGGGATCAGTACCTGGTTTTATTTGATTACTGAATGATAGATAACCTGGCAAACATGAAGTAGAGGGGTCTAGAGGAGTCCATGAAGACATAAAAATGCTGTGAAAAGAAGACATTCTGGAGATTTGGTGTAATATTAGGACCCTGTTTTCTGCCATCTATATTTTACAACTGGTATAGTGCTCAAGGCCTGATAAGTATTTGGCAAATAGTGATAGTAAATTGAAAGCCTTTTCAGCTTAGAGATGGTGCCTCCTCTCTGCCTTTCCAGAAAATTCTGAAAGAAGGGACAGTAGCTGTAGAGCTTCATAGCTTCTTAATTAGTGAGATGGGACAAAAGAACATTGAAAAAATGCCTAAAGAGCTGATGAACACATTAGTGCAGTTCCCCTGTTTTGCGAGTTTTTTCTCAGTTTTGTAGTTTAAGAGACTTTAAATGATTTATGAAGATCCTGGAGGTCTCTCATTACATTCTTTCGTATCATGATAATCAATATCTTAGATCCAAATTGGATCCTAAGAAAGCTATTTAACTTCTTTTATGTCCTTTAAAGGCTGAGATGAAAAAGTTATCTTAATCTTTACTATTTTGTGCACTATCTTTCAGGGTTTCCCTGTCAAAATACACAGCTTTTTAAGTGTTTGTTCCCCCACAGAAGACATTATTCTTTTTATTATGATATGAACATAGTTTAAAAAACCCATGTCATTTGATAGAATTCCTAACATACGACACACAAGTCAGAGTTCCTTTGGAGAGTGAAGATGGGAGTGTTTGTTTGCTCCTTACGTTTGCATATAAAGGCTTTATTGACAGAGCTTGATTTTTTTTTTCTGTAATTCAAATGTTTGTATTCAGCAGCGTGCTTTCTGGGTCTCTGCAATGATGCCATGTGAATTGTAATGAAGGAATTGCTGAACTGAATAACTCTTTGGGTCACAAGCACAAAAGTAATGACCTTTTGAGGTCACTACATCCACTGCTTGAGTTGGGGAATAAGAGTTAATAGGAGTGAGAAAGCAAATATTCCTGTTCTTTGAGCCATCACCTTGGGCTCCTTGGCCAACTGAGCTGGTAGAGACCCAGACCATGATCCTGGCATTACCTAAATCTACCTGAATTCAGCCCTGTCTTCCACTGACCATGGCTACAGGATCTCCCTGGCTCTGCTGTGTCACTTGGTGAGCTGCACCAGTCCTCTCACAGAACAGGAATGGAGGCTGGTCTGGATGTCTGGATGGATGCTCCTCTCCAGCAGCATCCTGGGCTGATGCCAAATTAAAGTGGAAATGTAACCATGGCTTCATCTTCTTAGGGCCAAGAATCTGTAAGTCAAATACAAAATAAGCCATTTCACAGTTAATTTTACCGTGTTCATTTGCAAACAGAAGAAAAATCTTCAGCCAAGGGGAATTTCCTATTTTAGGCAGGTTTCCATGCAGTTGTACTCTTGAATGAATCTCTGTAGTAAGTAGATTGAAACACCAAAACCAGCTGTAGTGACCAAGGTAAAGCTGTGAAAACTACTATTTACTGTTTAAATACAACTTTTTCTCCCCAAATATTTGCAAATATTACTTAAATTCTGTTGGTGGGCAAGATGATAAAAATTTTTTTGCCTGCTCAGCTGTTTAAACTCCAGTTTCTCTGTTTGTTCTGGAAAGTTATTTAAATTATTCATAGCTTGATAGATCTGAAAATCAGAAGGGACCATTCTAATCTCATAGTCTGACCCTCTGCATAACACAGGCCAGATTTCTTCCAGCAGTTCCAATATTGACCCTATAAATCATGCAGTGTAGGAAGATATTCTGTTTTAGTTTGCTCTTGTATTTTTGGTATTTGAAGGGCATGTCTAAAGGCAAACTGTGCTAGATAAATGATTTCCTGCCTCATCCTTTTAAACTGCTGGCACTACACATCTGTAACTTTATTAACTGTTTTTGTTTTTCATTTGTTGTTGTTGTCATACACCTTGTCTTTGAATGGTATGGACAGACGCACACAATTTTAGCTTTCTTGTTTCCATCAAGTTTGAAGATTGGTGTCTATATTATACATTTGTAGGTCTGACCCTACCTATTTCATCTCTCAGAAACACTGAATTGCTAAATTATTTCCTAGTGTTTGGCTTGGAAAAAAGTACACTCGTGCTCAGTCTTACCTCTGACTTTGAACACCAGGTTGGCACCACAGAATTCTACTCCAAGAGTGACTTAAAGGAAGAAATTACAGTCTCAGCTATTGTCTCAGGAGTCAATACCTTCCCTGTAACTTAATTTCCTCAGTGGTTAGAAAGAAACATAGACTTTTAGATAATCTAGTTTTATCTGAGTGTCTTGGTTTGCAAGGGCTGCGGGAAACTGACATTGCTTTTATCAGTGATTTAAATCATGGACAATTTTCTGGTTTTTAGAAAAATTATAAAGCTGTATTTTATGGAACTAAAATCTTTTACATTGACTTGCTCTGGCCTTTTTTTAATGAAAAATCATAACTTGTGCTGTTAGCACTACTTGGTGGATATATGTGCTAGAAATGAGGCAAGGATTTAGTGGGAGAACAGAAACCACAATTTTAGTTATGTAGATGATGTCATAATCTGGAAGACATTTGGTGGCATTGAAACTGAGGTAGAAATTCAATACCTCATCCTCAAACCAGATTATAGTTCATTGGAGATAAAAATTCAGAATTCAGGCCTTGCATCAGTCAGGCACAGGGCAGTGCAATGGCAGAGCAGCCCATCAGTAATTCTGGGAGAGCTGCCTGTCTCAGCCCTGTCAGAGGCACTCAGTGAGTGAGTCCTGTGTTAATCCTGAGAGAAACTGTGAGGACACAGCACCCTGACAAGATGAAATAAATCCACACCTGAAATATTTTAGAGGGTGACAATTAAGATAAAAACTGCAACTGGAATAAATCTTAGGTATATTATGATCTTGTGACTATAACTTGAAATCATGAAGAAGAATGTAGAACTGACTTAGTTTTCAGCTAGGTATATCTTCTTTGCAAGGATATGTGGTGATAATATTGGTCTTCTGATTGTTCATGTTCAAGTCTCATTTAATTGTTCTCCTTTTTTTGTGTCCCTCTCCTTAAGATATATTAGCTCTTTATTACTGGGTATTGTATTGTATTGTATTGTATTGTATTGTATTGTATTGTATTGTATTGTATTGTATTTTATTTTATTTCTGAGTGTGAGTCCAGCCTCTTTGTTGCAAAAGTAGAAAATGGATTCAGTAATGCAGAACACAAGTATTGATGCCAGTGATTAATCATGTAATTAAAATTGCAGGTAGTACAAAACATAATTTCAACCTATTAACCTGTGTTAGTGTGTGAGGGAGAATTTAAATTTCATTTACTTGAAAGGTAATAAATAATAGACTTATAAGTGAAACTTTTGAAAAATTTTTCATGAGGTGAAAATGGTCCAGTATTTTCTTTGGAGAACTGTAGCACAAACTATGAAGTATCAAAGGTGCAGTGAGCACAAAATTGGAAATCATGTGTAGAGGAAGAATTATTGTTTTGTGAAGTCCTGTACAACTTTGAAGAATGGAGAGATAAATCCTATTAAAATTCAGCAATGTATCAGCATCATATTACATGGGAAAGTTATGGCTACTTCTTCTAGAGGTTATCAATGGTTCAGAAGATCAAAGAGCAAATTTTGGTGACAGAATGGTCACAGTTGTCAGTATGGTTTAGTTGTTGGAACACTACATATAATTTTGGCATAGGCTAAGGTAGGTGTTTCCAGGTGAAATGAGAAAGTATCAATATTAGTCCTTAAAGAGGCTGCTAAAGCTTTAATATTCAAGCTTCAAAAAAGAACTGGTATTGGAATGGGTCCAAAGAAGGGATAGAAGAGAAAGGAGGAGGAGACTGAAAGACGAAACTTCCAGAGGGCTCATCTGTTCTGCATGGGATGGTTGAAATGTAATCGAGCAGCTGCATAGTATGAGATCAGATAAAGGTCCAGAAATTCCAGGGACACGTGGGATCAACATCTCTGAGTAAAATTTGGGACTCATTCAATAGAAATCGGCTGTTTTTTGATCCATCTGTGTGAAAGGAGGGGTTGTTGATTTGTACCATTCAGAATATTTACATACACTGAGCAAAATTCTAGACAGAAATGTGATAATCTTGCTTTTCCCCAAAGAAACCTTAGCTGATCTTACCAGTGGAGTTGTTTCTGGTTTTGGTTTTTTTTCCCCCTCTTTTTATCAAAGTGCCTACAAGCTGTGTGCAAGAACAAATTATAGCTTGATATTACCTCCAAGAGAAAAAAAATATAAAAAAAGAAACCTGATATAAATGAAAAAGGAACAATTTCAAGTGAACCTTTGAATTTCAGAGTTATCTTTCTGTATCATCAAAGTAAAAAAAAAAAAAAAAAGTCCACTTTCTTGTTCTATTTTCCCAACAGTAGAATTTCAAATTATAGATCTGTTTGAAAAAAAATATAATATCAGAGCATCTGATTTTAACAAGCTTTAAGGCTTATACTCTTCTTTTTTTCTGATAGAGGCTAATCCATTTTGGCATTTCATTAGTAAATATGTCCTTTTATTATAAATTGCTGTGCAGTCACTCTTTGTTCTGCTGACAATAATTTTATTTTTGGTGATAAATGCTGTATGTTCACTGTATAACCCATACCTCCAGTAGCCTGTATCTCAGAAATTGGTTTGTGTGCAGATTTGTAGGTACTTATTCATGAGGATCATTGTACTTTCATAGGTGAAAGTTTTGTCTCATATCTTTGGAGCTACTCTCTTCAAGGAGCTCACTTTATAGGAAGGAGTTCTGGTTTGCATTTTAATTAATATTGTGCAAAACACTTTACTGGAAACACTTTTATAACATGCAGAAAAAAAGACTTGTCTTAAGAATAACACTGCTCAAACTTATGCTTCTACATAATCTGTTATATATAAACATTTGAAACAGTAATTTTAGTGAGCAAATATTAAATTTAATAGTAAATCTGGAGAAGTTTGGATATGATATTCATCTCAGTTTAAGGCGATTGGTGATTCACTTGCTAAACTTAGAAATATTTCCATTACTATGACTTTGCATAATCTGGTGATTAAGAGTAGATTTTCTATTTTAATATGGGAAAATTCTTTGGAGTCTAAGTTAGTGTCAGAATTCATAGAGGCTAAACTAAATGCTTATTACAACAGTGACCTGAGCTAATGCAATAAGCCCATAGAGGCAGTGCCATGTTAGGGCACAAGATGCTCCTGAGTAGGCTTTTCATGAAAAAAAATCTTATGACAGCCCTTCATGACTAGATTTCATGGGTATTTTTTACCTGAAATACATCTAAAATATTTTACTGTGTAATAAAGTAACACTTATAGGACATCTGTGTTGCATTCTTACTTCTGGGTAAAGTGCACCACTACCTGAGGCTGCTGAAATTTATCTCCTCTTGTAAAGGATGGAATATTAAATGTGGTACAAAATCTGAAAGTTGATGAATTGATCTGCTATGTGTAGTATGGTCTCAGGAAATCTTGGCCACTGAGAGTATTTTTTGGTTTTCTTTTTATTTATGTGTTTCTTCCCTATTGCATGTGACTCTTGAAGATTTCTTTAGGTGTTGCTTTTTTACATACAACTGAGTATATTTCTGTGTTATGGTAGATCTCATTTAAGGAATTAATCATGACATATGCTGTGATAGCTCTCATCTTAATTAATTTGGTTATGAGGGCTAAAAGTGAAATTTTGCGTGTTTCATTTTCAACTGTAATGTCTAAGTCAGCACCTTGCCAGGTCCTTCCCCAATGTAACTTGTGTGGAACTCTCTTGTTGAGAATTGTGTATCTTCATTTACCAAGTCATTTTTCTTGATGGCAACTGCACTGCTCTTTCTCACTGTAGCCATACTGAAGAATAATTTACATGTTAAATGCTGTTCCTACTGCTTCCTTCCCTCCCTAGTGAAATTGGGATAGCAACAGTACCCTCCAGAGCTGACACATGACTTCTTATTATGTCTCCTGTGACCTTTATTCTTCCTGTCTCTGCCAGTAGACCTGTATCTCTCAGAGCAAAACAGAATCTTCAAAGCCTTGTTTTTTTGGTTAAAGGAGTAAGACATATTAGTGTTGAAAAACAATATCCTTAACCAGGTAAAGCTAATGACAGGGAACATAAGGAAGTTATCTTTTAACAAGCTAATGGGTGAGTTTATCCCCAGTTCAGTTCATATTTGTGTTCCACTCTCCTTGACTTTGGGCATTTTGCCTAACCTGCTTTTGCTGCATTTCTGGTGTATGACAAAGGCACCACCAGGCCTGATGTTTCTGTCTGCTCTTCCTGGACATGCACAAGTCTTCTACCCAATTAGGTCAGAATTGGGGTTAGGACTGGGAGAGCCTGAATTCAGGCTATTCAAATTTTTACAGGAACAGCTTTACTCTATCTCAGTACCTCCAAACAGATCAAACCCAGCTGGTTTTTGTTTGCTACTGTCTTAACAGCTTCTTCACTGCAAAAGTTAGCCAGGCATTATTTGATGTAAAGTCACAAGTGCTGAGGTCAGTGATGTTTTTACACACACACACACACACACACTCTCACACACTCTCACACAAACACACTCACACTCACACTCTCACACAAACACACACACACACACTCTCACACACTCTCACACAAACACACTCACCCTCTCACACACTCTCACACACTTTCACACACTCTCACACAAACACACTCACACTCTCACACTCTCTCACACTCATGCACTCCCCAGCCAAGGAAAGCACAGACGTTGTGTCAGAGCATTTCACAGAGTGAAAGCAGCCTCCTGTCTCACATGTCTTGCATTGTGAGTGGCAGGGACTCCAAGCCCATAGCCTAGGTGCTCTAGATGATTCCTCCAGTGACCATTTAGGAATTCTGACTCCCAAAAGGCACCAAAATTAACAGCCAGAATTAACCCTTCCCTACCCATGTCTTGGTTTGTAATTCTGCTGAGATTTACAGAGCTATTTTAAAAAATCATATCTGGAATGTCAATGCATTGACAAATGCATCTATTAAGAAGAAATTGCCCATATTTAAATTCATTCATCAAACAGAGACTGAATCATTCCAGCTCCAGAGATCCCCAGGAAAAAAAAAACCTTTTGGGTCAGGAATATACTGAGAATGAAATGTTTTCGATGAGCATTAGTCATTATATACCTGTTTCTGTTAGTGCCTGGTGTCTCTCTCTTTGCTCTCTGCTGTACTCCTGCTGTCCTGCCTTGGGGATTCTCTTTAACATAATCTGGCAGTCCCAGTTTTCTTCCTGTTCTGTGAGCAATTTCTTTTAAATCTTCAACAGTCTCAATATACTCAGTATTTTTAGTTCAAGAGGATGAGCAATTTCTAGAGCATTAGTAAATGCCTCTCTTTTTTCCTCTTTTTTTTTTTTTATTAGTCATCTTCCAGATGCATTGAATAACATTCAAAACAAGGCTTGTCTCCACTTAACAAAGTTAAATTCATTGAAGCACTTCCTGTTACTAGGAGAAATAAAATTACTGAAACTGAGCTAAATGCCTGACATCATTTTTTCCAGGGGTAAAATCCTTGTTGTAAATAGTTTTTATCCAAGATTTAACTTTTTTTTGTCCTTCAAAAATTGCTGGTTTGCTCTAAATAGCATCACATCTGTCGTTGTTATTATTATTATTATTATTATTATTATTATTATTATTATTATTATTATTATTATTATNACAACAATTGAACAAAAAACGTTGTTGATGGAATTTAACTGTATGGATTCTTTATCCCACAGACTTGGTAGTTAGTAAGNGTATTTAACTACTGACACAAAATTTTAGATTTTACTTGGAACAATTTTTATTCCAAGTAAGTAACAAAGTAGAAATGTTCTCTGTTTCAAAAATATTGTCTCTCAAAGGGAGAAAAACTCAATTAGACTGGTTTTGGCTCTGGGTTTACATCTGTACTGTCTTTTCCAGCCTGTGCCATTTTTCAGCTGGATGCAAAGACCCCAGGTTTTTTTTTCCATCTTAAATAACTCTCTGATTTTATGACCTAGTGAGGCTAATTCAAATTGCTGGGTCTTGTTTTAATAAGCATGACGCATCTATGGCACCAAAAAGAAATATGTGTGTTCCCCCCCTGCCAAAAAAGGAGGGAGACTGAACTGCCCTTCTCTGTGTGCAGTTTCAAGTGTAGAGGGGGGTGGTTGAGGAGTTGGTGTTTAGGTCCTTGGTTCTGCTCTGTCACTTGTCTGCATAAGCCACAATTGCCAAAGAAGAGAGAGGCACATGTGGAGATCAGACCATGGAAGTGTTGTCTTTGAATGAAAATTCATCAGAGAGCTTTAGTTATCTTAGCTCATCAAAATGGGGATTCTTCCATTCTTGGATAGCATTGCCATTGGGAAATTATGTGGATAATACCAAAATGCTGAGCAAGTTTTTGAGCTTTAGCCCCTTTTTTATCACAATTACTTTTAAATGGAGCTTGTGAGTTGGACATCTGAATAAGTGTAGTTGGAAACCCAAACTTGTTGCAGAGGTAAAGGCCACAGAATTGCACTTGTCATCACTTTTGACCTGAAAATTGCATCTATTAAGAGGGCAGCCCTTCTTAGTAAGACCTAAAGATTTAATCCAATCTGATCATTGAAACAGTCATTTCTGCTTGTTGGGTTAAGATAGTGGGAATTACCATAAATCTGTCTTCATGAGGCAATTGTCCACAATCCTTGTTAAAACTGGAGAATCTGCTTAGAGGAAGGAGTAATGGATGGCTATGTCATCTTCTGAGTGTGCTCCCCAGTGACACAAGACTGACTGTGTCTCTGAGATGATAGCAGAGTTACTGAAGCTACTGAACAGTATTTTCACACTGGTAAAGTTCCAAATATGTGCTGGGAATTTGCACTACACTCCTTCTGTAGAGGGCTGCATTTACAGGAGTTAAAATAAAGATCCATATATAAATGTTGAAATACTCTGGATTGAATGATTGATGGTTCTGTGTAACCCCTGATTACTTTCTTCATTTGGTTTTCAACCACTCAGATTATGTTTCCAGGCTGCTTTGTCAATGAACATTTATGCCAGACATTGTTTCAAGAACAGGAAGGTGAAAGATCAGAATATTTCCTGGGTCCTTTGTTGCCAGTGGTGGATCATTTTGTGAAAAATAACAAACAGCACAATGTCTGTTAAGAAGCTCTACCCAGCACAGGCTTGTATAGCATAGTTTGGTGCTGGGTGAAGAGTCAAACTTTATAGCTGGAGGGTTGGTACTTGTGCCTGGCACAGAGGGCTGTCCAACACGGGGGCAGCAGCTGGAAGCAGTTTTTTTGTGCTGGCTGTGCTAATTAGCAGCTCACTCCTGCATTTATCCTGCAGCAAACAGGGCCTGCCTGTTTGTAGCTGGCTCAGAACTTCTGCACCAGCCTGTACTTCTGCACTGTAGATGTCTGAGGACAACTGCAGGTCCTAAGTTAAAAGCAGAGACAAAGAAAAGGATCTTTTCTGAGAGTGGCACATGTGCCTGCAGGATCTGGTTATCACTGGACTTGGTACATAGAAGCTCAGTTAGGTACAATTTGTTTCTTCCCACTTGTGTTTTCATCCCCTCCGTGTTCATGAGGTAATTTTATGCTCTCTCTGGAGTTACATTTTGAAAACTGTAGCTGCTCTGTGATATCACTAAGGCACAGGGTTTTCCTTGGTGCATTTTATTAAAAATTGCTAATAATATTCCAGGCTTTGTGCATCTGATTCACTAGGAATGCCTAGAAAGAGTAGGTGTGTTCTGCTATTGTCGACTACATTCGGCCTGACTCAATTAGTCTGGAGCTAAAATTATGTTTGCACAGACAGAAAACACAAGGTTTTTAAATAGGCTGTAGTCTTAATTTGGTTTTTGTTCTCTGAAAAATAATTTGAGAATTCTCCATGTATTCTGTGAAAATGTTTTTGAAGATGTAGAGGGACTATTGAAATGTAAATCTCTAGTTTATAGATGAAGAATTATATAGTGTAAATAATTTCTATAAAAACCTAATGAACTTTGTATGTTATTGTTGCCTTTGTTCCCTATTTAAAAGTGCACTTTGGTTCTGTGTTCTGTCCCTTTCATCCTGCTGTAAACACAGATTTTCAGAAAAATAAATACTATTTTTTCCCCTCCAGATCTGCCAGTAAGGGGCTGAAAGTGCATTTAATGCCAGAAACTCATTTAATCTTCACTTTCTTTGTTATCTTTAACTCTTTCCTCCTACTCTTTGCCAAGCCTTGATTTTGTTTATTTATTTATTTATTTATTTATTTATTTATTTAGGGGGGCGGGGGGCGGATTTGCCCTGTTTTTCACAGCTGTGGTTGTGACATAATATTTCCTTTCATCTGCAAGTTTCAAGGTATTCTGCTCCTTTCTGAGGTCTGGTGAAAGCTTTACAATGTGGCCAAGTATTACTTATCCATGTAAATGCTGACTCTGCCAAACAGAGGACAAACCCACAGAGATTTCCTAACTCAGCACTCGTTTCCCTTTCAAATGGGACACCCTCGTTGAGAAGGTGAATCTGTACAAGCAGCCAAGGCAGGCTGTGAGAACCAGCACTGGGGGAAAAGAAGGTACCAGTGTGACACTCCTGCAGAAACTGAATTCAGCTGGTGTTAGAATAATAATGAGGAGGAATAAACAGAGAAGTCCCCACCTCAGTCCTGCTGAATTAGGCTGAATTGCCTCTTGTGGAGAGGGCTTTTTGCTCCCCACTGCACAAGTGCCACGTGTTGCAGAGCAGGAGAGGAGGATGGTGACAAAAAGGTTAAGAGCTGAACACAGAGAAGTATCTGCATTTTGCTTAACCTGCCTGCCTTGATCTTCCCAGAAACACAACAGCACTTACCTACACAGATGAAAAGCAGAAAGCTTCTTGAAAAGGTTAACATTTGTTTTGTGCTAGTCTAGGCAGAACCAGATGTGATGGTTAAAGAAGTCTGAAATGGCCTTTACTGTGGTAAAGTTTTGTGCTATCTGTTACTCTTGCCACTTTCGACATGGGAAGAAAAATTCTTTTGTAAAATTTCCTTTGATATGAGAGGGGAATTAACAGTTACTGGAAACAGGATTGGGTAAAATGTAATATTTCTATGTTGTATCTTTCTTGCATTACTAATAGTTGCCAGGGAAACCAGCAGAACCCTAAAGTCTTCTGCTAGAAAGGCAGCTATGGTTATAAACAAGGTCATTTCAAACTGTGCCTGCAGATTATAAAAGTGCTAGTGGGGACCTGCCATGGGTTCTGTTCTGGATACTGGTGCCTGTTATATGATCAATTTCAATTAGATTAAAAAAAAAAGTTTATCCTGGCCAATAGTAAGTGTTTAGTGTTGTTTGTTTTTTTTTTTTACAGTAAGCAAAATCTCCAAATTATTCTGATTCACCTCAAGAGAAATTATTGCACACTGAGTGTGAAGGTTGCCTGTCTGCACTGTTACATTTCTCTAGAGGCTTCTGTTAGAATCCAGGATCTGTCAATCTGCTGTACTTTCTTTCCCTGGGAAAAGTGGATACCATTCAGTAGTTTTACCAACCTTTTAATATGATAACAAAGAAAATTGTAGCTGTCTTTGTACATGAGCTGTAATTATTTTCCAAGAGGTTGAGCTTGGCTCGTTGCCTTTCATCTCCAAGGGCACAGTTTCTTATGTTTTACGTTGTCCACCCCTGTCAGGCACAGCTCTGAACCTTGGCACATCCATCAGCAGGCTTCCAGGGAAAAAATGCCAACGTTTGTAATAAATCTTTTCAAGGAACAAATGCTTATGAACTTTCTCTCATGTTGAATTTACAGGTCTGATGTTTATTACTTCACTGATTTCAGCTAAAGCCTAAGGAGGAAACTGATTTAGGATGAAAAACAGGTAATAATAACTTGATTAAAATAATTTTCAGCTTCAAAGGACCCTCGTGTCCTTCTGCATTAAATAATGATCACAAAATCAATCTGTGTTGATTCCTTTTTTTTGGTGTTTTCTAAAGGTGATGTTATTTGCAAAGGACACATTATTCATGGTGTTTTACTCCTTTGAACAACACTTCCATTTCTGATTTTCTTAAAAGTTTTAGTTTCCAACCTCAAATACATTCAGGTTGTTAAGACCATCAGAAGTGATTGACAACTGTGAATACTTCTTCCAGAAAGTGCCACAGACAATACACTAATTTTTGGTCCTTAAACAAGCTGTTTCTGGCTGTCACCAATCCCACACACTTTACAATTTACTCCTGGGTTTAATTTTTGTCTTTTGAGTGATGAAGAGGAGAAATCTGATGCTTAGAGGGGTAGCAGTTGCAAGCTATCTGTGACTATCCATGTTACCTAATGTGACCAAAGTGTGTACAGATGTGTCTGCTGCCTCACTGCTGGTTCTCCCAGGGATTGTTGGCAGCATCTCCTGGCATTTAGGAAGCTCTCTTGCCCACACTGAACTCAATGTCCTTCAGCCTCTGAAGCAGCTTGCTTAAATAGCTCTCTGTCTAGTAAAAAAGGGTGATGTTGACACGGTCTACGTGCCACATTTGTAATTCTCAGCAGAGGGAAGTTAAAAGAACTTCATGCAAGCATCCATAGGTTTTATATTTTGAATAAAATGATTGGATTTGAAATTTGTACATTTATCAGTAATATAAAAATTATTTTTACCTGTATTTTTGTTGATGACACTCATCAGTGTTATGTCTCAATATTTTCCACTTGGGAAATTTCTTCAAAAGGCAGCTATTTGTTGTTACTTACGTATTACAGGATGGTGAAAAATAGAGAAGATTCTGGTGTGGCCAAAAACTTTGGGGAAAAGGTTGAAGAGACAAGCTACAGTTCTCTGGTTCCCCAGTGTGAGTATTTGACCTTCCACCACCAGTGAAGCATTGGAAATTATTTCAGAGGAGAATAGTTGCTGGCAGAGGAAAAAAATTTCACACATCTGAAAGCAAACCACTCTGTCACAAAAAGTTCAAATGTTCAAGAGTTCAGTTCTTGTCAAGCATAATGTGGCTTTGTCTGGACTTTCAATACTTTAATTTTCATCTATTTAATATTTAAAGAAATGTGCCCTGAAGTTTTTGCCATTGTGTTTTGATTGTCAGGTGCATGTTCCAGTGAATGAACCAGTACAATTTTGACTTTTTTTCATATGCATTTGGTAGTGCAGGCAGATTACAGACTAAAAGTTCCTGATTGTGATTAGGTGATTTGAAGTCTCAATATTGTTCTTATCAATCAGTTTTCTTTTCAGCATCAGATATTCACATTTTCTTTGATATTGTTACTCTTTGATGATAAATGCCCCATGAGTAAGGTATTATATTAAGGAAGCACAGTTTACTTTGAGGACTGACATTCTTTTTTTCCTCTACTTTGATTTTTTAATGTCTCAGTTTTCTTTATCAATAGTTATGGCTAGGAGAGAACTACTGTGATAGCCCAATAGCTAAGGTGTATCTTAATTTGCATGTTAATTTATCATTAAATAAAGTTTATAGAGCTAAGCACAGATCCTCATGGGAAACACAGTAACTGCTAATTATATGAACAATATACTCTGGCCTAGTTTTGGACCTTGCTGTCTCAACAGAACTATAAAAATAACAGATATTTGTCTACCAAGCATGCCTAAATGTCATCTAATTTGACAAGGAACCAAAAACAAAGGGTTTCACTAAAATACAGTTCTTGTTATTTGAAAAGTATAACCATAAGGAGAAAACTTAACTGACAAAGAAGGCTGTTTTCAAAATGAAAATACATTTTAGATTAAGAAATCGATATATTGCTTTCTAATAGAATCTCAATCCTCTTTCTGAGTCCAAACTCACAAAACGCAGAGCGATTCTCTCTCTTTGCCAGCACTGAGAAAGTGTTTTGTGATAAATCTTGATGTAGCCAAAAGATCTGAAATAAATAAATAAAATTATTCTCTTTTTTTTGGGTCAAAATTACCGTGCTATTCCACCTTGCGTATGATACAGAATTTTGCTAGGAGGAGGAGCTGGTCTCTTGTGCTGCCACTTTATCAGAACATAGGTGATTTCTACCATCTGCTCTCTTGAGTACTAAATATCTACATTATTGACTTTTTAAAAAATTTGTCTGGTGGTGTTGCAAAACGGTGGAATTGTAATCCAAAAGGCTTTTCCCAGCTGTCAAGGCTGCTAGATTTTAAAGGGCTGACACACCCTATTTATACCCAGATCTGATATGCTCTGCTCCACTGGACACTATAAAACGAAGTAAAAGAAATAAAGAACCATAAATGACAGTCCTCAAATTGGAAAATAATAATGAGTCCCTTTAAGGACAAAACTTTGGTCTCAATTTTTTGTACGTTTTGCTCATATGAATTCTAGCAGTTTGTCATAAAAAAGGACTTGTGTCCAGCCATTCCCCCCTGGAGACACGGTCACCAACCAGCACATGGGGTCACCTGTGGACTGATGCCCGTTCCTCCACATCAGGAGTCTGTAATATCCACCTTTCTGGGCTGTCCTCAGTATGGGTGCCATACTGTAGTGCAGGATGTCACAAACACAATGTGACAGGTCAGTTCATTTACCTGCAGGTTGTGTTTTAGTTAGGTCTGTCTTTAGGGAGCATGAGAGAGATGCAGGGAGCAGAGGGCTTGGGAGATGCTAAACTCCTATTTTAACCTTAGGAAAGGCATAATCCTATACCTCATAATTTTTTTTTAGCTCCAAATGCAATCAGCTGCTCAGACATCCAGTAATTATGACCACACATCAAAGACATTGTCATTGCCCTGCTCTTCCTTGGACATGCCCTATTGGCAACTCTCACAGCTGTTTGGCCCTTTGGCTTGACACTGCACAGCAGTTCTGATTTAACACCGAGATTACTTTAATCTCATGTATAATTCAACTTCATGTCTGATTTAATTGTGTCATTTGTCCTGTGACCTTTCGTGACTACCACATATGCCAGGCTTGATTCTTTTCAAGGGTCCAGTTCCATCTCTTTTTCCATGTATGGAAGGATCCCTCGTTGGCTAAATCTTTCTGTTAAGGGCTGCTCAGTGTACATCTTCAGAGGAGTCTGTCAGGAATTGATCAGGGCTAATTTATTGAGACTGTTTTGCCTGGACCTTGATTTGTTCCAGTACAGATAAGTTTCAAGATTTAGTATGTATGTGGTGTTATTTTTATAACTACTGAGAACTGAACAGGAGCAGGATTAAATCCTTCACATTCTAGAATGAATCAAATATGATGGCTTTTTATTTGTTTGTTTTCTTCCTTTCTTAAAGAAAAAAAGGGAGACTTTAAGTACTTCGGGTACCAGGATCATTCTAGCTGGAAAGCTCCTTATAATTTTATGTGTCTCACTATTTCCTAAAAAAGCCACCATTGACTGATTTACTAGAAGACCTTGCAGGTTAAAAATGATGATGTTGTATTTATGGTATAATGGCAGAAATGTTTCCCTTTTCTCATTAAGGTGTGTGTCTTAATACCATTGTATTCTTTCTCACAAACTAGAAAGCCAGACTCTCTAAGGAGAACACTATGCTTTTACCATGATGTCAATTCTGTTACTAACAGCTCTCAAAATGCAATGTAGTCATATGTGTCAAGAAACATTATAATTATACAGCCTGCATCACAGTTCTTATTTTATCTCTTTGGAAGTATACACTAATAGTTTTCCTAACTTACTGTCCAGAAATGTGAGAATAATTTTCCTTTGCATAAGCAGGTAAAGCTATAGCTGCCTTGTTCACAGCCATACTTGCTTTTTTTTTTTAGCCTATAATAATTAGTCTTCACAATGGTCAGATTTTATCATTAAAACTATACCCTTGATCAGTCCCTAGGCACATGATTTTACCCAAATATTTGATCCTTGGAAGTCTGCCAGTACTTTCAGACTAAAAGATTACTTGAAGTTTCTTTTACATAATGCATGCCAAATTGTTCTTCTTCTGGAATACTTACAGAACTATTTCTGCTATTCCCAGAGCACCACTGAGTAATTCCTTACTGAATTTCTTACTGTACTGAATATTCATGAAAACTTATGAAATATGATGATGTTTCTTCTAGAGGTGCTTTTTACAGTGTCTTACCCATAGAGTTTTACTTTCTTATGGCTGGTTTGTTACAACTGTTACATTTTCCTTCTTATGGTTGGATGATTCTTCCAAAGGACAAGATAAGACTGAAGAGACATGGTCATTGTCAAGTCTAGTCCTTTTCTGGCACAGATGACAGTATCTAATCCTTTTCCTAGTTTAGCAGACCTTAGCTTAAGCTATTTAGATGTCTTTATTTGCTATTTCTATTAGACTATTGCCTCTGGACAGCATTACTATGACAGAAGAGTGTAAAATTAATTTTGCCAATGTCCAGTTCATATCTGGTTCTCTTGGTATGCTGGGACAGAGAATGAATGCCCAAGTATCATCAGCCATGGAGCTACCACTTCCATTTCAGTATCCCAAATAAGCTCCAAATTTATTATACATTTTATTCAGAAATGTCTAAACTAAGGATTTTTTCTTTTCAATGATTAGCTTTATATATTTTTTTTTAAATTTCAGTTTTATAATTTCAGTATCTGGATCGGTCTCATGAACTAGTCTTGTGACCCAGGTTCCTCTAAGAACTCCTCTGGTGGGGAGGGAATGAGGTGATGAGATGAGGAGGAATGAGCAATCAAGTGCTGTTCAATAGTCAGATATAGTTATAATATTGCACAGTACTTATTGCTATTTTTAGCAATCATGTTTAATTAGAAATTTCTATGTAAGTGTAGAGCATATACCTCAAAAACGTATTTTGGTGATAATGCATGAGAGAGACTCCTGCAGAAGAATCCAGAATCAGAGAGGACAATGTTTCTACTTTGATTTATAGTTGTTTAATTTTCCCCAAGCTTCAAAATAGCTCGATATCAATCTGTTTCTTATATCTCTTTGACTAGCTTGAGTTAGATCAAAGAATTATGTATCTTCAGAGAATCTACATAAGTGTTATATACACACTGAAAAATTCCTATCTTTGTGATGGTTTCTGCCTTCCTGCAAAAATACTGAAATACTATTGAAAATATACAATATTGAAAATAAAGAGAAGAAATAATAATAATAATAATAAAGAGTAGCAAGTGGCACAAACACCGTCCTCTCACAGAGACCTGTGTAGGTGTCTTGTCCTCCACACTACCAGACCAAACATCTGCCTAAGTGTCTAAAGCAGTACTGCAGAAGCATCACAGGGAAGGAGCTCCTGTGGAGAGCATCCTATAAAATGCTCTCATTTTGTAAAATGCTTGGAATAGTTTTTGAGACTCTGTCTTCTTCAAAGCTCATGCCAGGACTCAGGCTGCTTATGGGTTTAAGAGGAAAGTAGGCCATGTACACGTCCAAAAAATGACTGGACTATATTTTGGTGTGATTCTGCAGGCATCCGACAGAGCAATGCACTTTTGTGCTTAAAATTGGTCCATCCTTTGCTTTTCTCAACCAGTAGCACATTTTCAGTTCCTGTGAGCTTCCAGTAAGTAATCAGACAGACTCTGGTGTGCCATGAAAATTAGCACACTGCAGAGATGCTCAAGCTAGGTGAGATCCAGCCTTAAATAATTCACATAAAACAGTGCTATGTGGTGTTTTCTGACCAGGACCAGAGAAAATCAAGCCAAATGAACTTGGTACAAAGCCTAAATTAAGAAGCCTTGATTCTTGTCAAATGATTATTGCCTTTGGGACCATTCCAAACTTTGTGACTAGACTTTCTGGTTGAGAGAGATCTAGATCTAGATCTAGGATCAGATGCCTATAGCCAACATTTCTATCACAACTTGTCCCTTTCCATTTTCAGGACTAACATGAATAAAACGAGGTGCTTCAGCATCTGTCACTATAACACTCCTAGTGTCTTCCTTGTGAAATTCATAAGCATGTGCTCTGTTTGCTGCCACAGATAAATAGAACAGAAGTGACTCAGCATTTTCAGCCTCATGATAAAAAATAACTAAAATACCCCAGAGTTGTTCCGGTTTCCTCAATTCCCCTTTTCTCCACAAAGAATCATGAGTTTGAAGAGTAACAAATTTCTTTCCTAACCTCCCAGCCTCTTTTTTTTTTTTTTTTTTTTTTTTTTTTTTGTGGTGGAGGAGGAAGAGTTAATTTGAGCTACAGTTCTTGGATAATCACAGGAATTTAGAAACTCCATCTACTGTGCTATCAGTGAAACCTGATCAAGGTTATTCATCCCTCTAACCATTGACCTCTACATTCAATAAACACAGGGTTGAAAAATGACCACATCAAGGAATTTGTCAAACTTGGCCAGAGAGCATGAATTTGAAAAAACAACCTGTACAAATATCTGAAAAATTACTTTGTAAAAATGGCATTTCCTTACTGAAAAACAATCTGCTGTTATGTATTCTGACATGTTTCTTACACATAAAATATTATTTTGGATTTGCTTTTGTTTAACCACTGAGGAAAAAAAAAACAACTGTTGGCTTGTTTTTGGGCTTTTTAATTTCAACAGTAGTTTATATTACACTGAGATACATCTGCCAGTGATGGGGCCTCCATAGGTAGCAGAGGGATATACTTTGTAGATACATAGATCCTAGCCTAATGAAAAATTCAGTGATGCCTTATGAAACGAAGATGGGAAAAGAAAAGAGAAGGGATGATAATGCATCATCCTCTCACCTGAAATCAAATGGCTTGCTCAGGCCCTAACTCTATTTCACATCTCTAGTGTGATTCATGCATATCTGGCAAAGTCTTTCTTGCTCATCCTTCAGATCCATTGAGCTTTTTGCCTCTTAGAACATGAAATTCAAAAATATTCTACTACTGTTTCTGTAGACATGGGTCTATTAGCCTGTGTATAAAAACAGTGTAGCTGTTTTGGGGTTTTTTTGGCTTAGTTTTTACATGAATCAGGCAACAAATAGTGATTTGTAGCTCACTGTTTATAGGCTCCCAAGGCAGCTGCCTTCAGTCACAGTAATTTTCCTTCTTGGACTCAGTTTGGGTTGAGAACTTTCTTTGGAAAGTCAGTAACAAAAATGTTGCTCCCCTTGGGTTGTTATTCAGGGAAGAAGAATCAGCTCCAAGGCTGTTGATTAAAGCCCAGGAGCGGCTTAGGCAGCAGGAGTTCCTGGGAGCAGACAGAGTTTGTGAGGGGAGCCCAGGCCAGGTACTGCCGAGGCCTAATGAGGCCTAACGAGGCCTAATGAGACCTAACGAGGCCTAATGAGGCTTTCTGAGCTCTCAGGGCAGCCCAAGGGGTTTGGAGGGTGGTGCCACCCCCCTCACTTTAGGCTTGGGTGGGTAAAATGATATTTACGGCCAACTTCAAAAGCAAAGATAGTTCAATTTCCTTACTGGGTTTGGTAAAGACAAAAGTCTGAAATGAGGGTTTTTCTGGTCTAAATGGAGACATCTGGAGCTTCTGTTTCATTAAAAACTTTTCCTGAGGTTTTTGGATAAAGCTCCAGTGAAATGTGTTTCTGTCCACTCTTTACCTTTCATCGTGTCCCTTTTAAAAAGTGTTTATGGCAGCTAGTAGAAAAAGAAGAAAATAAATAGTATATCCAAAGAAAAAAGAGTTAAAGTATAGCAAAAACCACGTAATTCAAATTACTATGATGTATTAGTATTTTCAAAATGTATGAAATATTTGCAAATGTAGAAATGCATTTGATTACAATATAACAGTACTAATTTATGAAAAATTTAACAGTTAAAGAACTGAATAAAAAGGAATATTATTTTTAATTAATAGTTCCATACTGATGCATCTCTTTATTGGCTCCCTATACCAACTCATCCCTTCCCTGATTGAATTTTAATGCATTTTATTCTCTAGAAAGAAATTGCACTGACTTTGCACATCCATCATGCTTATTTTATTCATCTTTAATAAATCAAATCATATTTATTAAGGTCTGCAATTATGCATGTCAGAAATGTTGACTAGATATAAATAAAAGCCCTTGTTTGAATGTTGCTCTTAATTATGTGCTTTTGATTTTCATGACTTGCATTTTAGAAAACTGTAAAAAATGTAATTGCTAATGAATGTCTGTGCTAGGGTTTGATTATGGTTCAGTGTCTCTTATACAACCATTTGAATCTGAATATAAATGTTTTCCTGTTGCTCCTGCTTGTGCACCAGTGCTAAAATTCCTAAGTAATGCTAATGTAGAGTTTTAGTTTGTGTCTGAATTGTCTTGGCACTGAAATGAATCACACACTGAGAAAGACTTGACATACTGCTATAAAGGTTGAAAGGCAGAACTCCTGGTTTGGAGGTGATTCTAATTTTCTTTTCAAGCCCATCAAATTTGATCAAATCTTACTGACACTGAATGTTTGGCAATGGTGAAGTCTTAGTCACAGTGTTGTTAATCTTGTCCAGTGCACTCACTTTTGCAGAGAACACATAAAGCCAAAATGTAGGTGAGGAAGGTGTGGAACAAATGCTGAAAGGCGCATTTCCAGTTTTCATTGTGTGCACCACAGACACACATACATCACTGTGATGAAACCAGAGAGAGTTATACTGCTGCCTAGCTGTCCACAGAGAGCTGAAGTCAAAGAAATTCTCCAGTACATCATTAAACAAGCCAGAAGAGGCAGACTCCATATTAATTCTGCTTGCTCTTTAATTTCAGGAAGTCAGTTCTGAGCCTTATGGATATGTTCAGGCAGGAGTTCTGTGTGATCTCAGAGTAGCTGAAGGGCATCAGATGCCCTATTTCTGCCACTGAGATGTGCCTCAGCATCCAAGTAATAGATTATAAATCTCTGAAAGCATTTTTTCAGTCATGCGTTTTTACCATATCCCTTAACCAACCACAAGATTTCAAAGAGCATAAAAATCGCTTGTACCAGAGGATTTTGCAGCATAGGTAATACCTTAGAAACTCACTGTACTGTCACTTTGACACAAATAATTGGGCATGGAGCTGCACATATATAGAAAAAAGGAAAAAATATCTTTATCGCATGCTACCACACAGAATGTGTACTATAGACTTACAATTGTAATAATCCATCACTGTCTGTCTGTATTGAAATGGAAAATAAAAAATACAGTGTTTGGACGGCAAAAAAAGGAAATGAATACCTGTGGTACAGTTACATTATTTGGTTATATTGTAGCTGATATGCCTAGAAAATTGAACTCTTGTATTGGGCTTCAGCTTTATGGCTGAGTAAATCAAAAATCACTTTGTGAAGACGAGGACCTACCTTTTTATAGGTCAAATGTTGTTTTATCCTGAACCAATTAGGTGCATATTTATCATTCCCTGCAATGTTACTTCTTACAAAATATAGTCATTTCCTTTGCTTTGTTTAATTTGCCTTCCACAAAGGGATAGTTACATTGCTGATAGCTTGCAAAGAAATTATCCTTTGTATTTGTTCACCGGAGTCTGCCCATTTGTGCAATGGAGGCTGAGTTTTGGGGGCTAATGTGCAGATCAGGGATATGTCTGTGTTCCCACAGCTCCTGACCATTTCTAGCTGGGCTGCACTCAGAGGAGAGCAGGGTCAGAGCCATCAGCTGTGACACTTGAAAGGTGATCTCAGTGGAGGACAGCTTGCTGTAGGCATGGGCAGTGGTACCACAGGGGAAGTCAGTGCCAGCTCCTCTCCGAGGGGCATAAAGGGAATTTTGCTGTCACTGCTGCTGCCCTCATGCCCCGAGGGAGTTTCAGCTTTACCCCAAGTGATCAGTGCCTTGCTGTGTTACACACTTGTGTCCCAGCCTGCTCACTGCTGAGGGGATTGGGTCATAAAGACAAGTAATTCCAAGATATTATGAAAAAATGTATTGCCACTTTATATTGGCACTTCTTGCTTCAGCAGCTGAAAGTTGGAAAACTTGCTTTCTGATGAAGAGCAGTGATCATGTACTTTGCAAATGTTTGTTAAATAAATTAAATGAATGGAAAAAGAAGTGACTGATGATTACAGCAATAAGTTTCCCAAGAAAATTCCCAAGGGTTATCTAAACCTGTAAGCACACATTGATCAGATATATCACAATTCTTATTTTTCTCTTCTTTAACTTTGTTTAGGTTTTTAATTCTTCCTAGAAAATATGCTGTGGCAATTTTACTGTTGAAAGAGTAGTACAGTATTCTTTCAATAGCTTACTAGATATTTTTAATTGATTTCTTAATTTGTTTTCTGCTGCTTCATTCTGAGCCCCTGACATTGCTAAGAGTATAACATTAGTGAAATCTACCTTTGCATTGGTGATGCATCTTTTCCTTTTTGCTGCCTGATGTGGCAGCCAGAAGATGAGCTGAAGAAACAGCATGCTTTAATGCTGTTGGGAGATCCTTTAGGTCTTGCACAAATACCACTTATTTTCTTCAGCATTTAATATCTTGAACATAATTAATCCATTGTGTCACTTGACAGATTCTACTCCATCTACTTTTGAGTGTGTTTATCCTGATGGGTACCTGTTTGCAAGATTCCTGTTTTAACAGCATATTTTACTAACCAGATGGGACAGACTACTTTAGAGTATTTCAGATACCCTTGGGCACTGATTTTGGCTTGACCAGGAATTGAATTTCGTTATATAGATAAAGAGTTCAGAGATTTGTGTCTTGAAAGCAAAACAGTGATCATTTTTGGTGAGACTGGGTGTTTGTTAGTGGTTTGGGATGATATTGAGTTAAGGTTTTGGTATAAGTGACTTTTTTGATTCTTTGGTTGGTTGATTGGTTGGGAGGTTGTACCCCTTTTCTCCCTTGCTTATTTTCTCATTGCAATTTACCTTTTCTTGTATGTATTTTAGTCATGTCCTGTTTTACAAGGCACTTTACAGTGGCATTTTTTCTTGTAAGGAAATACAACCACAGAACCTGTTTTATCTGTTAGTGTAGTTTTACTTCCCAAAGCCCAGCCACAACAAAACACACAGTGTGGACCCTGCCCAAAATGCTGTCTTGTTTCATCTGGAGGGAGCTGCAATCTGCAGTCTCTGTGCCAGAAGAACAGTAATGTGGCAGATGTGGAAGGAAAGGCAGGAATGTTCTGTCTGTACTGAAAACACTACAGCATGTTGCATTGATCTGCTGTCACCTCAGACCTTCCCTGGCCCAGAGAAGCCAAAATATTAAGGTTTTTTGAGTTATCTGAAGTTTGAAACAGAAGAAGCAAAAGTCAATAAGCAAAACAAACACTTTTAAAGAAAAAAGTCAATTTCATAGAGATTTTACTTAAAGTAAGATCTTGGGCAGTAAGTCTTTCTGCATATTCCACTTTTCCCAAATGTCTGTTGTTCAGGGTAAAATCTTAAACAATTTACTGAAAATATCTGCTCTGTGTCAAGGGATCAGATTCCATCAAAATATGACTTTGAAAATCCAGTGTCTACTGCAGGTCTGGGAGGAAATTCTGAATATTCATCAGAGAGCAGTTGTAGGTGTTCATTGAAGAGCCTGAGTCATGCCTCAGACCCATACATCTTGTCCTCTACCCTTGTAAAACCTTAGATTATGTTTTGGTAAATAGGCACATAAATATGATATGTTTATTTTTTTATCTTTTGAAAGATAAATAGTGTTCCTACCAGGAAATGTCAAATGCATTTGTGTCATTAAAAATATTTTCTTCCAAGCAAATAAGTCACTCTTTAGCACCTATCCAGATACTTTTATTTTCAAATTGATTCTCTTGCAAACCTGGAGGAGTACCTAAGATCACTAATGCAGGTATGCTGTTAATTCTCACTGAAAGCTCTTCAAAACTCAGCTAAGAGCATCACCTGTGAAGATTTTGTTTTCTTTTTTCCTGAACCAGCATCCCAGTAACAGCACCTTTGCCCTATTAGAACCAAAGTATGTTTTCTTGAGACTTCACGTGCTGTAATAGGTGAACTCAGTTGTTTGAAATGAGTATATTTGACCCTAGGTTGTCCACTTGTTTGTGCTGTAGTCTTCCCTGTCACAGATGACAAGAGCACGCAGAAAAAGTTCCCTTTATTGAATCATTGAGATGGTACTCCACAATATTGTGAAAACTTGTAGCTGGAATATATTACATTACCATGTTAAAAGGTTTGGGATATTGAGCAGCACAGCCTCCACAAGGATATCCTTGGGCTGATCAGGATGAAAACAGCAGCAGAGCAGAACACACCAATTCAGCCACTCTTATAGTGCAAGCTCTGCAACCCTTCTCTGAGTTCCCAGGGTTATTTGCAAATCAGGCAGTATCTCTTTCAGAAAACACGCTGGCACGTGGCACCTGTGCTGGAGCTCTGCAGCTTTTTAATCACAGCAGCTAAAAGTTGCTCATATAAACATATTTTCCTGAAGGAGTGATAAGAAAAAGAAACAAGTCTGATCCTGTACTGGTTGACAGAAGGTATCAAAAGTAAAGGAGATGTGAATTTTCCTAGTTCTGAATCTCACCCTGGTAATGAAGCAAAGGTGCATTGGAGATATGACCATGGGGCTGCACTGAACCCTCTGCAGCCTGATGCACTGGAAGGTGCAGGAAAACTAACATTGTCTGGAGCATGGACATTTGTGGGGCACAGGAGGCTGCTGGGAAAGCATTAGGATGTTTCTCTTGCTCTTCTGGATTGTAAGGAAGTCACTCAAAAGAGAAGTATAGAATATATGAGAAGGTGAAGTAGCTACAGGTGGAGGTTCTAAGGGTAAAGCAGTTGAGTGGGCAGGTCTGAGTGACCACAGCAACAGAGTGAGTGATGGGGGAATCTGGAGATCTGTGAATAGGTGAGGAAAAACTTGAAATTGTCCTGAAGTGGTCTCAGTTTCTACACTAAATTTCAGTACTATTTTAATAATTTTTGCTCTTGCTTCACTATCTATTCTATTTTCTTGCTTGGAATGAACAGGCTCTAGTTTAACAAGGTTTCTCTTCTGGTATTTGATGCAATTATCAGAGGAATGGAGTTCTGGCTCTCTGGGTTGGCTTTCTCTCATGATTTATATTTCATACATTCGTTGCACTCTTTCCAACAAGTTCCTGGAAAGTACAGGAAACAATTGTTTTCTTGTGGGAAGGATTTTTATCACTCTTTTAACAAGCTTCAAGGAGGTGGTCTACTGAAACACCAGCTCCCTGTCCTTGATGATTTGTCTTTTAATACACAATGTTGTGCCAAAAATACAAAGAATGAATTCTTACTGATTCATAGAGGAATCAGAAATGTGCTTTGTCTCTCCCCTTAAAAATTCATTAGGCCTTAAAGTCTTTCCATAAAAAGCCCAGAGTATCAGCCAATTAATTGTTAAAAATATAATGCCATAGTTGCCAAGTGTTATACCCAGTGGAAGAGAAGGATATAGTTAATTCTAATAATGTTAAATTACATTTTTCATGAAATTTCTTCCCTTACTTGTGTTAGAGATCACAGTGCTTATGCTTGGTAGTGTCTCAGAGTAACACAAATTTTGTTGGATTTAATTATTAAATATACAGCAAAACTGGAAGAAACATTGAAGAGTGAACTGAGCTGGGGTGTTTGTTTTTTTGTTTTTTGCCTTGTTTTGTTTTGCTTTTATTCCAGTGTTGTTGTGGTCCTCACTGCACCTGTAGCTGTTGAGCACAGCAGCAGCAGCAGTTTATCACACCCCTGTGTGGGCTCCTCCTGCCTGCTGCTAATGAGCAAACAAGATGCAGGATGAACCTTGTGGGAAAACGCCCCAGGGAAAACAGACATGTCTGAAGACAGCAAAAAAAAAAAAAAAAAAAAAAAAAAAGATTAATTTGAAAAATGAAACTAAAACAAAAAATGCCCTCCCAACAAGATATTTCTGCAGTTGTAGGGAAATGTATTAGCTACCTTCATTTACACAGAAAACTGAATGCAATCTCGTTTTACTTTTTTCCCACTCTCTCTCTTAGTGGGATATTTACAACCAACACAATTTATGTCTGGGGATAAGGATATTTGAGAGATAAATAAAGTTCATTTTTATTTCACTATTTAGAGAGATATGCATCAGGGAGTGATTATTATACAAAAAAATATTGGAAAGAAGTTATAGAAATTATGATTATGGGAAAGTTTAAAAGTCAGTTTATATAGATCAAAGATCTTAACAGGCATGATGAGATAATGACTTTAATTAAAGTCAGTCACCATTTTGTCTAGCATTCTTCGATGCAGTGAAAAATTCCTTTGCTGCAGCTATTAGAAACTCCAGCTGGACACACAGAGAAGAAACTTTTGTGTTATTCTGAAACCCCTCAGAAAGGTGCTCTGCAGGTGCAGCCGTGCCATGGAGCTGTCACCACTCTCACTGCACATTGCAGAAAGTCTGGGGTGCTGCTGCTGGGGGACCCTGTGAGATAAAGCCTCAGGAGGCTCACATGTGCCTTCAGTTAACACTGATCACCCCGGAGTTTTTTTCATCACGTAAAGAATGATGTGCATAGTGAGATTCCATTTGTGAAGAGTAAACATAGCAATTTACGACTAAAATGTAAATTTTATTTACAGTCATGTATATGCCTCCATAGGTACTAAAAAGAAATGTTCCAAACTGTCGAGTGCTAAACGTTTATTTCCATATTTTCAATAACTATGGTTGAGTTAATTCAGATGTGTGATTTGTATTTATTAGGAAAACAGGATTCTTACTTAAGTGTCAGGGGATGCTGGGATCAGAGAGGAGCAAAATAATCAGCTTTAGACAGCAGTAAGAAAAAAAATTAGGATAGAAAGAGTAAACAGTACACAATCAGCATAGAGTAATTTCAGATTCAATGTCAGAACTGCAAAATTGATATGAAAAAACTGTCAAGTTTTATGACTAGAAGTAGGGGGTTTTTTTGACACTGGAAACCCAACAGTGTATGAGAGAAGGCAAATTTCTTAGAAATATCCTCAGCTGGAATATTTCATTTTATTAGTTGAACGCCTAATAAAATTAGGTTATTTCTGTAAGCAGCTGAAAAATAATTGTCAGTTTCTTTCAAGCTCACAAAAGTTACTGGGATACCTATAATGACATAACATCATAAAACAAATTTTAATAGCTATCAGAGATGGTCATCTTTTAAAAGGTCTGGCTGTGGCCATGGTGCAATGTCATTCTGTGTGTGTGTGCATTCTCTGTGTTGATGCAGGAGTATTTGTGACCTAGAAGTGAGCCCTCAGTACTTACCTTGCTAAGCAAAGTTCAAGGGCCACAAGTTTGTGCTGCTGCTTTTGCTTTAGGAATAAGAAGCCAGCTGGGTTAACTGGAACTAAAACTGGGCTGTTTTGGTAGCATCATGGTTTAGGTCTCCAGAAGCAATTTGTGATTGCTTCACTCTTTGTTTGCCAGCAGCTCAGAGGATTCACATTGCTACTGCTGGTGCAGTTACTTGCTCACACCCAATCCTGTGTTTGAGCCCTTAGAATAAAATGAGTTGAATGTCGAGTGAATTCAAAGTAAAAAAACCCCATGTTTTTACCTTAAAGATAGAAAACATATTAAGGAAAGAAGAGTTTTCAGGGATTAGTATACAGTCTGGTGAATCAGAGACTTTATGAAGTTGAGGTTTGGGCTATTTAGGGAAACAAGGCTGAAATCCCCATCAGATTTTGTCATCCAGTGTTCCAGGAATCTCCAGAAGATGTTAAATTCAGGAAGAGAAAATTTCATTTAGGACTCCTCCTTTGCTACTTCTAACATACTTTAGGATCTTTACTAAATTGAGAGGATATTTTTTAACTACACTTAGTTAAGAGGAAGTATTGAAGGTTTTGAGATGCTGCAATCAAGAAAAAATAATTTCAGTCATGTTAAGTATTTTTTTGTTGCTGCATGGCACTCAGCAGTTTAAGTTTGGCAACTTCTCAACAGAGGAAAACTATCTGTGTCAAGAAAAACAAGATATAAGAGATGCTTGATATTTCCACAAGTCCAAAGTATTTATAATATAAACGTAAATTTTCAAAAACTGGTGCTGGTGAAGCTTGGCTTTTCACCCAGGGCAAATCATTATCATCTCTCAAGACCTCAGCAGCATCTTTTCTGTTGATGACACTGAAAAACAGCTTTGAAAAGAAGTGACACAGACTTTCTTTCAAAACTTTCTTTCTTGATTGTTATGTTGTTGATAGATAAGCAATGATGGAGTGGAATCAATACATGTAAAGCCCTCTTTTCTGTGCCTGATTTTTGAGATATCTGAAGGTCTCACCTTACCTCTTTGTTATCTCATGTAGGAGCTCCCAGAAGACACAAATTACCAGCAGCACCCCATTCTCTGAGATGCAGCTTTGGTAATGATTAGAGATACTCTGGTCAAGAGCAGAGTTCAGAGCCTGCCCTGTCCCTGCTGAGTGCTGGCTGGTTTGCACTCCCCTTGTCTCAGCCTGTCTGCTCCCTTGGTTGCCTGAGGCTTTCAAAGTTGCCTGCAGGCCCCTCTTCCTAAAAGTAGCTCTCAGCTCCTTCATTCCTGCTCAGACAGTAAACTCCCAGGAGATGGGATTTCTCTTTCCTTGTGTATGTACAGCCAGAGATAATTTTGTGGAGCAGCAATCAGGAGCAAGGCCAGAGGCCCCGAGCCAAGGGAGAGAGACCTGCTGGACCATTAGGCAGTGAGTGCATAACTCATGCTGTGTTTGGGAGGGAGGAACAGCAGCACAGGTTCCCCCAGCAACCCTCTGTAGCTGAACTGGTTTTGTGTATTGCCAAAATAAAAACTAAAGTAAACCAATTTGGCTTTTGTTGACTTGCTTTACATGATGCTGCACTGGTTAATGAAGGTGCAAATGGAATGGCTGCATCAACTACAAAAATCAGATCTGAGAGATCAGGAGATGCTTGAACTGCACCTGCTTGACTCCTTGCTGTTGTGTCTGTGTGGGATAACACCTGGGAAACCTTGTTTATGAATACTGGAATTAGTCAGGTGCTCACATAGCATTTTAAAATAGAATGTTTCTGTTGTTGTTATATTTCACTTGCTGTATGTCCTTCGCGTGAAAACCTGGAGTTTGTGACAGAAAATTATAGCCCCAGTCCAACAAAGACTGACTTTTCTGTTCTTCCTTGATTGTCCCTAGTGGCACTCTGCAGGGATGCCAGGAGACTGTCATTTCTGGATTTGGAGTTCTGCCTGGGGATGGAGGGCTGAGCCTCAGCCCCTGTGAATGCCCCTGTGAAGGCAGCTCTCAGCTGAGAAGGGCTCTCTGGCCTGCAGCAAACAGCAAAGGCACTGCCTGTGTTAGAGACAGGCTCCTCTACCCTGGGTACAAGGTAGATGAAATCAGACAGGGCTGGGAAGAGAAGGGAATTATGCATTAAAAGAACAGAATAAAGAGAATAGAGTGGCAGCATTAGGGGTGGTTGGATATAGAAGTGGGGGTGTGGAACCTCTTCTTTTTAGGGTCAGTAATTAAATGTCAAATATCTACATCCCAGCTGAATGCTACCATAAAAAATACAAACCCACAGCATTTATTCTCTCTGGCTGGGTTTGGAAACCCCCCCCACCACAAAAACTGCTCTTCAGTCCTCTAAACAAAGTCCTAGATTCCCCACTCCTAACTGGATTATAAGATATTAATTAGGTTGGAGCAGTCATTACCCAGTAAAACCTTGTATAGTGCATAAGCACCATTGATTGATATTTTAAACACTCCTATCATTATCATGTTTCCTCTCTCAGGGCTATTCACAGACCTGATTCATGTATTTGTTTAACTTCTGTTTTTACTGGCTTTGTTTTTTTTAAGTGAAAGCACAAAAATGACTGCTGCAGACCAATTAAAGCTCAGGAGAATAACACACATTTTAAAATCACATGTTTCAATACAATCACAATACCTCTGTGATATATTTTTAGTAATGTAAGAAGCAACTCTAATCACTAAAATAAACTCATCAATGTCCTCGCTTCTGCTGGAACCAGGAATTTGGGCCACCATTCTCAGCGTGTAGGTGTAAAAATCTGTTATTCAATCTGGGAGATGTAGGAATACATTCCTTCTCTCCATATAAATCCCCACTCTGGTTTGTGCCTGTCCAGAGTGGGGACAATTTCCCTTAACAAGGACAGAGGAACAGTCAGTCTCATTCACAGCCTCGAAATCTCACAGGGTTTACAACACTGCTTGCTGTGGCTTACTTGGCACTCTAAAGGAGATTGCTCTCTAGGTGGTACTTCAGTCCTCAGCTCCTTTTGCTAGGCTTTTCATTAAGAAATGCTCCAAGAGATTTATATCTATGACTTTAAATTTCCTTGATGCTTAAAGCACAAATGTTAAAATCCTGTCAAAGATTTTGTAAGGAGTATAGAATTGACAGCCACACAGTAAACATGAAACTTGGTTAGTGATTGAAAGTTTCAGAAATTGCATAGCTTACAATATTCAGATGGGGGTCAATGAATTGTCTAAACCTGTAAACTCCATTGGTGTGCTGAGAAGTTTATTCTGTAGAAAAAGGGTGGCTGAAATGGCAGAAGTTGTAACTGTCAATTTGTTTAAAGGCAAAGTTAATGATCAGCTTGAGAAAATTATTCTGGCATATTTCATATGCAGTGACCAGCACCAGGAAGCAAAGTCTGGTTTTTTTCATATTTATAAGATTAGAGAAGTGGCGAGGAAAGATTGTTAGGTAGGAGAGGGACTAATACCAATGTCCCAAACCAAAGTTTTAATTGATTATAAAATATCTGAAACTTAAATAAGCATTTTTCATTTCCTCTGCAAGTTCTCTTCTAACCCTGAATCATTCACAGAAAATGCAGTGAAATTAAAAGTATTTTCTTATAAGTGTCCATGCCGAGAAATGGCAAGATGAAAGTAGATATTTCTCATTTTTTGCAAAAATGTTTCTGCATAATTACTTCTGCCACCATTTCGTTGCTTTAGTGTCCCCTGAACAGATTGTCTTTCAAATTGTGTTTTATTGCAGTCCTTAAGGATAATGCAAGGTTGTACCTCTGCTGCTTTAAGTGAAAAGGAATTGTAAATGCAAACACCCATTTCTCTTTTTACCTGACCAGAGTGTGCAGTCAGTGCCTTTGAGAGTGTTTCAATGTTTATGCAATATATTCTGTAAGGGTTTTAATTTCAGCAGGATGCATATCCCAGAAGGTCACCAAAAGGTTGGGATGTACCAGTTAGCAAATATTGTAATGATCTTCAGTGCCTCAATCTGAAATTCTACTTGAAAGTTTGTGTGGATTTTTGAATACAAGCTGTGCTTCTAAAATTGCCTTTAGGAGGTCACTTTTTAGCTTCTGCCTTCTCATCGTATCCCCAGCAGTAACGGATGTTGATTTTCCAGGATCCAATTACATTGCATGGGGCTATCTAGAGGACATGGATACAGGCTAGTAAACTGCATATTTGAATTAACTTTCCATACAGAGTTATTTGACCTCTGAGTCTCCTTCCACTTGTACAAAACACTGAATTCTGTATCACTGTGTCTGTGCTGCTGAAAGCCAGAGCTGGCTGAGCTCAGTCCTGACTGAGCAGTTACATGGGAGACTGCACAGGCCCTACCAGGGGCAATTAAAGAAGGTTTCCTGTCACCTCTGTTCCTTGAGGACTCCAGTCTCTCACACAGTGTAGGAGGAGCCTTTGTAGGGTTTGTTGTCTTGCAGGTTCCACTGCTTTCTTCCAAGACTGGGTGGCAGAAGAGCCAAGAGTTGTCAGTTCCCTGCAGTCTGGTGATCAGAGCATTCTCTGACGTGTAGAATAGCCATCTGTGTCTTGTGCAGCAACCAAACTAGTCATGTTGCCTTTTAGGCAACAACCCTGCTGTTTAGAAGGTCCTTGAGAACTCATTCTGAGCTAGCACTTCAGTGGAGCACAAGATAGTTGTGCTAATAAGGAGCTGTTAAAGAGAATCATAATTAAATTAATAAATCCCAAACTCAACCACTCCCCAGCCTGTCCTGGTAAAGAGAAAAAGACAAACCTTGAAACACCTTCCCATGAGCTTGTCCAAGGAATCTCCTTCTTCCTTCTGAACCACATGGAAATCCTCAGTTCAGATACAGTTTGAGCTCTACTTTTCATTCACTTGAATGTCTACAGGAGTGCAATGAGGATGCATTGTGATGTGCTAAATAATTGCCTGTTGGTTTCAAGGAAAAGCCAGTGTTAGAATTACAGTTTCAGTGAGGGTGTTGACAGCAGAATACCTTTCCACTTGGGTGTTGGGTGTCATCTTCTTGTGGAAATTAATTCAAATCTCAATCTGTGGCCTTCAGTTTATGTAACGTCTTGTAGGAGGTGGTTTCTGAGCTGCAGAATTTTGATTCATATTTTCCTATCCACATCTGATTGGATGTGACATCTGGAGCATGGGATCAGGTTCTTCCAGTTTTTAAACAAAATCTGCTCTGAGAGGAAGGAAGGAAGGAAGGAAGGAAGGAAGAAAGGAAGGAAGAAAGGCAATTCTTCTCTTGTTTGTGTAGACCTGAGGAACTGCACAGTTCAATTTCTGTGAAAGGTCTATATAGCTGGATAACTTGTTTGATCTCTACATGATTCTGATTTCTTGAACGTGTTCTATCTCTACAGAGCACTGCTCACTGCCCAGGATATTTTAAGGTGTAATTTGTTTTCAAGCTATCACCAATTTTTCTCAGTAGAAAAGAACACTCAGTATCAAGTTTAACTGGGTGGAGGGACATTTTTTCTATGTGCTGCAAAGAGGCTGTGGTAACAGTCAGAGCTCCTACCTATGTATATTTTCTGTGAACTAACCAAAAATAAAATAAATAAAGTACAGTAAATTCTGAAAATTGATGCCTGTCCTTCTTCAGGAGAAGTTGAATGTTAATCTAAAAGGCAAAAAACGTCAGATAGAGTTTACTGCACTCATGATTTTTAGCTTAACTCTGCAGTAATTGGATACTAAGAACTTTCTATGTGCTCCTGGGGAAATGTCAATGTCTTCTATTTTGTTATGATATTTGAAAGCTGTGACAAATGAATAAAAATGTGTAACCCACTCACTAGCAGTCAGTATTCCTATTCCTGTGCTTCCCATTTTGCCCTCTCTGTAGTACATTGGAAATGGGTTTGGTTCTGGCTTATAGATACTGTCTGTTCAGTTCAAACCATAGTGGTTTGTGCAGTAATTTTGATCTCTGTCAACAAGGATCAGTTGTGACAGGTACCTGAAGCTGCCTTCAATTGCTGTGAACTTGGAGTCAGCGTAAAGGAACTTCAGGGCTGCTGGAGTGTGGTGAGCAGGAACTCCCAGACAGGGGTGTTTGATGCCAAGTTTTGCCACTTGTTCATTTTATTGCTTGCCTGCAGAAGCACTGTGGCAGTAGCTAATGCAGCTGTCACCTGTGACCGAAGGCAGAGAGTCCTTGCAGTGGCACTCACCTGCCAGGTGAAGGGCCTGAAATGTGTTGTGCAATCTGCAGCATTCCCCTATGATTTTGGGCAAAGTCATGCTCCTGTGATTACCCTGGACTTTGGGTTTTTGTTGGGATGTGGACAGGGATTTTTTAACAGCCCTTGAAGGAGCAAATTTTTTCACATGTGCCCATTACCCATAGTGGCCAGTCATTACTTTTAACCTATAGCAGGATTGATTAACTAATAGCAGGAGAGATGCACTTCCACACTGGAGAGAATGGCTGATCACTTTCTAGCCTGTCTTTCCCCTGCTTCTTTCAAAAATGTCACTCTTTCATCCTTGGGTTATTTGTGGCATTAGCTATGGACAAGATGTAAGTTATCTATTGCATGGAAGATGCTCCCTGTGTCTGGTGTTTTGTGCAGGGGTGAAGCAAGCACCAGGACAGCTCCAGGCTGAGGAGCACCTGGAGTGTGGTAACAGGACTGCAGGGTCTGTCTGCAAAGAGCTGGTTTGGCAGTGTGTGCAGCCCTTGGCAGATACACCCAGCCACCACACTCAGCCTGTGTGAGCAGCTGAAGGCCTGTACCCTTAAAGGCAGTAGGAACAGGAATGTCTAGGGCTCAGTCCCAGACTTAACCAAGTCCATGTTGCACAGTCACCAAAGACTGAAGTAAATCCTTCTTGTGTCACAAGTAATCACTTCATTACTGGGCAGGAAATACTTTAGTTAGTGAAAAGCTCAGACTAAAGACCAAACCATGGTTTTGAACGAACCTGGGTGTACTAGAACATCATTTAGTCTGCAGGGGATAGAGGGTGGAAGATCAGCACACTCAAGTGAGTCTTTATGTTTACTGACCTACTGAAAATCCAGAACCCAGCTCCTGTTTAGAATGGAAATGAGGATGAGATCTTAGCAGGAACTGTCTGTTGTTCCTCCTGATTTCTCTACATCACTACTGGCAACGTAATTGAATGAAGTAATTGGTGCTTGGCTAAAAGGCTCTGTCCAAGTTTTAATTTCCTCTGTCCATGACACATTGCTATTTGCAAAGAGGTTGTGCAGAAGTTAAACCAGAGTAAGATTAAAATCAGGGTAATGAGAATTGTGTGCTGACATCTGAGAGAAAAATTTGACCTTCTGAATTTTGAAGAAGTTGCAAAGAGCCTGGATGTGCAGTACATATGTCAGAGAGGAAGAGTAAAGAAAAGCCTGTCAGATTTTGGCTTGGAGCCATCAGACATGATTTGCAGCATCCTTGCAGAGAGGAAGGTGAGGTAGCTGTGTGATGAGCATGGAACAGACAGAGATTTCAGATATCCACATACAAATTCATTCTTTTCAGTTCAGAAACTACCAACGTATCACATCCACAATGCCCCAAAGCATCCTCCCAGCCAGTTGGCTCTTTGCAAGAATAGAACCAATTTCCTCATCCTTACTACCACCTCCTGCCAACACACTATGGAAATAGAAGATGTATCTGCTTCATAAAGCATTTGTCTGCTTTTCTGGCCAGGCATATGCTTCAGAGGTGACAGCTGGTGCAGGAAAGAAGCATTTATTTATACATACATATATATAGAAATGTATCTATTTATATAAGTATATACACACAAAGATATATATACATATATATATATATACATATATATATATATGCCTACAGAAAGTGCTTTATGTGCTCATGTGTACATGAAAAGGAAGAAACCAAGGAAACTGATAAGATGCCAGTTTTCCAGTTCAGTTTTATAACTTAGTACTTTAGATGAGTAGGGACAATATCTGTATCCCTAATGAGCAGGAGACAGAGTAGACCTTATCTTGGGATGATTTCTAGGCCTGGTAAAGTACATTTTTTTGCAAATTTTTAATTTGACATCAAATAAATTCTTAAATATGCAGATCAACTCTCTCGCTTCTCATTTTCATAAAAAAATAATCCTGCACTCACCATTTACCAAGAGTGACTCAGTAAATTCTCAATAATGACATCTCTAGTGAAGTATCAAGAGAAAGCTAAGGAAGGCAGTTGAATTTAAAGTTGTTGAAGGCCTCAAAGAAAAAAGTAACTCATAATCTTCCTGCAAGAAAATTCCCCATGTTGCCATACTAGTAGCAGAGTTAACAGACACTACATGCCATAGCCTGAGTTCTACACAAAAGAAAACTGCAATAAAAAGCATTTTAAGAATATGGATTTCTCTTTTTTCAGAGAAAAAAAAAAGAAAAATACTTTTCTTTCTATATTTTCTCAAATTCATATTAAACAACATGCTTGCCTTGGCACTGAATAGATGCAAAAATTGTCAATCTAAAAATTCAGTTCATCTGTAAGAGAGAAAGCATACATTGGATGCCAAGTGTGGGTTTGAAATGCATTTATTCATTCCCGATTTAGCACCTACTCTCATAGCATAAAATGCAGTGAGCTATAAAGGATACAGAAAAACATTGCCCCCTCTCCCCAGTTTCAATAGCACGTACTTATCACCATTCTTATGATAATGAAGTGTTTGTGCAGCTGCCACAGTGGGCACAGGAAGATTAAAATCTGCCTTCACTCTGTTTAAAGAACCTAGGGGAGATCAGCACTTCTGGTCTGGGGTGAAGATAAGTCTGTCAAACCATGATTTCACATTATTTGCAGCAGCTTAGAACAAGGGTGTGAAAGAGAGAAGGATATTGATTAACTTTAGGATGGCCGTGTGTCTGTAGAGTTATTTTACCTTACAATTCATCTCTTTCTTCAATAATCCTTAGCCTTGACAGCCACATGTCACCTTTGGTATCCCGATAACTTTTACTCTTAATTGCTCCCTGTGCTGGGTTGGTTTTAGCTCAGGCACCAGAAGGCAAACGGGGTTCACATCAGAGCCAGCAGGCTCTGGCGAGTATTTCCCAGGCCAAACTACAGTGGTGATGCTACAGAAAATGTGACTCTTCCTATGGATTTGTTGTTGTTTCCTAGATAAAATATTAGATATCTAAAGGACATCTCATAGAACAAATGTGCATGGATGTGATGGAGAAAGAGACAGATTTTAATGGTGATCCTGAGGAGCTGTAGCTTTAGTCACACTGTCATTTGTGAAGCCAGTGTTCTTGTTTTAGCCCACAGCTCCTCCACAGAGCAGTGACATTTCTCTTAGAGTTTTAGTCTCAATTAATGCAAAAAATATTATGAAAGGCAGAAATTTTTTGTCTGTTCTTGTTACTTGCTGAGAATAATGATATATGCATGAGAGATGCTGGTTGGTTGGGTATGAGCTGACAGGGCAGATGGAGAAGGAAAGGTGTTTTTCAAAGCAGTTAGAACAATTTTAATCTATTTTGTTACAGTGACATTGCCTGTAATCCTTTCCTTATATATTATTGATAAACTTTTCACGATGTACATCACAGAAGGATTCATCAGACTTGACATTTTATCCTCACAGTGCATTTGGGAAGCTCAGAAGTCTTCTATTTCCCATTTTACATTTACATTTATTTCTCATTTTCATGACATTGAGTGTAAGGCAAATTGTTTGAACTTCAGTTTCTGCAGTTAGGAAAGAAATGCTCGTCTTGTTAAAAATCATGCCAAAGATTTTGGTCTCTAAATATAGATTTAAAGATCTAATATTAGATACCTCATATGGGAGAGATTGACCTCTGTGATTGACCAGTACTATGCAAAGGCCTGCAGGACATCTCAGAGACAGATTTTTGATCTTCTAAAGCTTGATTGCCAAAAAGTTGCTTTTCCAAGAATTTTTATGCAAATAAATCTTTAGACACATCTTAACAATGAGACAAGTTGGCTAAAGGTGTTGGGAAAACTGAATTTCTTTTCAGAAACTGAACCAAAAATAAAGACAAAGTAAGGTTTGGTCAGTTGGACTAAAAAGTATTAACTGCTTGTTTAGAGCTTTTCTTCTGAAACAACAAATTTTAGAAAAAATAAGAAAAGGTCTGGCAAGGCATTAAATGTTTTAACTGAGTACAAAAATAATTGATTTTTTTTCTGTATCTCTTTTATCTCTTGAAAAAAATTGAGTCTTGCTTTTTAAGATGAACTGATTTAAGGTTTTAAAAAAGTTATAAAATTTTAAATTTAACAATTTTGCCTCATTCTTGTAGAGTAAGTACTACTTCTGCTTAGGTCTCATAATTTTTTCATAATGCTATGTTCCTAGATTAAGAATAAATAAATCAATCAATATTTCATCATCTGTTCATCCTAAAAGTCTTCTTTAGTAAGGCCCTTCATTACTTCTGTGGGGATATGTGAAAGGTCTGTGAGATCCCATCAGAAACACTGCCCATAACCTTGCTGTTGACTCTTGTGCCTTTGAGAAGAAACAGTTTGTCAAGCTTGATCAGGCCCCCTGTGAGCAGCATCACTTTATATTTACTCTGGAGTCTTCTTCAAAACACACTGTGTGCATCCAAGTCTGCCTTGATTTATGTTCAGTGATTTCCTTGGATCTGAACTGTAGATCTGTTTCAAAACAGAGTTTGAAACATTCATCTTTGCCAGCACCACTCTTGAAGGAAAAGGCTACATTGCTTGAAAAAATTTCATATCAAGGCCAAGAAGCTATTAAAAATTACATGATCTTCTGAATTTAACCCTTGATTTGGTCATTCAAACAAAGAAAAGAACCTTAAGCCCCACAGCTTTCTTCAAATGCTTAATGTTGATTTTCCACTGTTTTGCATAGACCAGATAGTAATTCTTAGAATAAAGGCAAGTTTTTACTTGCTTTTGAAAATTACTTGCTCCAGTTACTGAGAAATTGGCGATGTGTTGAAGATTTAGGAAAACAGAGTGGAAAGCTGAAGTTTTTGTGGTTGGTGCAACTTGCAGTGTGAGGGAGTCCTGTCTCTTCTCTCTTTCAGAGGGATTCCACCCCAAACTGCTCTGAGCAGGGCTGGGTCTGGGGCTGCTGTGTGGGACAAGAGGGAATGCATCACAAGTGGGGCAAAAATCAGGAAAATCCTGCACCAGGCTAGGAAACCCAAAAGAGACACACCACTACATTCTACTGACAGTGTCAGCTACAGCATCATCACTAATATCCTATTGGGAAAAACCTGAACAGAGATGCATATTTTGAAAAAATACATATTTGAAAGTCAGCTTTTGGCTGCTTCAGTTCTTAATGAATGCTGTCAGTTTGTTCTGCAAAGACTGATCCCAGATGTTCCCTAACAGGCTGGAGGTAAAGGAGTGTTTATTTTATTTTAATATGGAAGAAGTGTTGAATGCTTTGGGGTTTTTTTCTAATCTGTCTTTTCTATTTCCTAGAGTTAAATGTGAATGATATGATGAATTGATCCTCAGTTTTTTTCCCAAAAAGCCACATGGAAATCTGCAGTGGTTAGTCAGGCATCTGCCTATCTCCAGATAATATGTAGTCCATTGCTTACTTTAGCACAACACATTGTGCATCTTAAATATCTGTTTGTCTCTGTTAAAAACTTGGGCCAGTACAGACACTATAATCTAGTTTATTAAATAAGCTGATTAGTGTTTATTTAATTGGGTAACTGAGAAGGTAATAGGACACAAAGCTGAAGAGCTTTAGTAGCGGAGCCTGGCATGAAAAACAGATATGAAAACCACTAGTATGGGGAATCAGGTCTCATTTAAAAATTAAATTATATAAATTTATTCAATTACCTTGAAGTAATTCCTAAGTGTACACATGCACACATTATGAAACATCATTATGATCCATCACTGTTGTATTGATTTGAATTAATCCTCTGCAATAGCAGAGATCCATAGACTATTTTGTAAACTAAATCAGCTTTTCAAGAGCTCTGAACTCCAATAATTCAACACAGAAAAGCAGGGAAGACCAGAAAACAATATCCAAAATCAAACCTGTGACTACTGTGTGATGTAACTAGCTCAGGCATTCTGAATATCACCCTAGCAGCACCAAGTTTACCACAGACTGCATAAACCTGGCCAAAAGCAGGTTAGCAGGTTAAATTTGTTTTGTTTGTTTGTTTTTTGGTTTTTTTTTTGGTCTAGTATGTCTGAGAGCTCTTAGTGTCAGAACTGGTAAGATTTCGAGAAATCTTAATTCCTTAATTTCTGTATAAAGCCCCCTGTGATTTGTTTCGACTGCACAGTAGATAGCCTCAGAATGGTTTCACACATCTCTCTTATCAAATCTTCTAATACTACAGGAATACAATCTGCTTTGTGACTTGGAAAGAGTGCTGTGTGTTTGTGTTAAAAGGCATTTTTTCCTTTTGAAAATGCCAGTACAAAGCACCACTTCCAATCCTAAGAGTGACCTGATGCTACTTCTTGTCCAACTCTGATGCTTTAGAGGTATATGGCAAAATCACTTTTCCTTGAAGGGGTAGAAAACTCAGAATTTTTGGCTGCTTCTGTTCAAGGCCATTATTCCTTTTGTTCAGGACAGCACTTTGTCATTTCAGGCTGTGCTTAGCAAACCCAAAGCTCACTCCTGCTGTGATTGCAAAAGATCATATAACATATTTTTCCTACATAATTACTAAGCCACCTCTGGGATAAATTTCAATACTAGAAAGCTTAGTGAAACAAAACTGTACAAACTGACAGTGCCATGGCTCTGTGTGACAAAACATCCTCACTGTTTGACTGCCTCTCTCTGCTCTGCTGGGGTTATGGAGGATGCTGTGGGAGGATGTTGGAGTGATCCACCTGTGTCAGCTGAGGCAGTGCTGCACCTCGGGGTTGTGGTCACCCTTGAGAGTGCCATGGAGCTCTTACCACTGAGTTTCAGAGATCTTTTAAAAGAGATGTGTTATTCAGAGTATGTTGGTATAATAACACAGGTTCACCACTTTAAAAATGCTCTGTTCAAGGGAGGGCACTGCACTAAGTTTTATTGTTTCTAGGTGAATATGTTCATACTTAGAATATACTTGCTGCTTACAGGTCAAATCTATAAAATCAGGGGGAAATCTGGTAGACCAAGTGGATTTTTTCCCTCGAAAGGAAACCCCAAAGGTATGTGTCCTTACTGTATAATATTGGAAATTCAGCCTTGTCACTGCAAAATACAGATCTCTAAATAATAATTTTTAAATGTAATCCTTAGCATTTGTTTCAAATGGCAATAAATGATCCAGATTTACAAGGGTGAATGCTTATCTATCTGAAATTGAAGGGGAGAAAAACTCCTGAGATATATTTAAGCAAAGAAAACTCACTACTCTAGTCTATACAAAAAGAATTTTTTGAAATCTTTCAGAATGTATTGAAAAGGATAATGTCATACTATTAGGAAAACTTGCAATTAGATTCACGAAGGCTGTTAAATTGGCTTATTAAATTCAATCTGCAATCTGAATAACACTGAAGGTTTGGAAGAAAAAATTGTGTCAGCTAGTTATGTCCACTGTTGCTGTGACAACAGGATTGGAGAACAGTCTGATTAAAACAAAACAGCCTCTCCCAAAAATAAGCACCAAACCCAACAGAAGAACATTCTGCTGGCCCCACTAAACACAAATAACCAGAAAATAACAACATGATACCATTCCAACAAAATGAAATTGAATCATGTAAGTATTGAAATTGTGCCTGCTGCTGTTGTCTAGAATGGTACTGAACTCAGAAATTGATAAGTCAAATTAAAGTCAGTGTTGTTGAGCTTTTGCTAATTTAGATAAACTGTTATGTGTAACGCTCTGTGTTTTTTTGGAGGAGTGTGTTTGACCTCCTGTTCCATGATGCATGGGTGTATTAAGAGAACATTAGGTGCCTGCAGACAAGCCTTGTGTGTTTTAGCCATGGCTTGTGCTGAGCTCTGTTACAGGCTGAGCACTTCTGAAAAATCTGTTCTGTCTGGGAGGCTAAAGGGAAATGGACCCCCTATCTCACCTGTAGCTGCTATGTGAGTTACTGTTATTTGTACTTTTCATATAAGATTTTGTCTCTGATTTCTGGTCCAAACTAGATAATTTGCCTGCTGTTCTGGTGCAGTCACCTCCCTACTTTTACCTCTGTACAGGTAGCTGGGTATTTCCAGTGCACAATAACTTATTTCCAACTGTAGGGTCACAGGCCACAGCACAGTGGCAGGCAAGGGTCATTGTTCTCTTAAAATTAATTTCATCTCATTAAGTCAAATTATAGTAGGTATCCTCAAATTGTGAAGATAAGGGCAGAGATGGACAATTATTCTAATTTGAACTGAATGAATCTGCTGATTGAGGAAGTTGTTGGAGGTTGTTGGAGGCTGAGACAAAAAGTAGAAATAGAAAGGGCTAAATTTTATACCAGCCACTTAAAATATGTCTCCTGAGCTGTAATTCAACTAAGTAGCAGCAAGTAACTCTAATTAATCTCTAATTAAGCCCATGAGTCTTAGCTAAGAGAGGGTTTTGTTTCTTAAAAATAATAATAAAAAAGTCCCTTCACCACCAAAGACTGTATTTCCAGACTTTTCTAGCCTTAATTGCAGTTCCAAACACCTCAAGCAATTTTCTGGGCCAATTAAATCAGGACAGTGGCTAGATTAACATATTGCAGTGCATTTGGTGTGCTTGCTTGCACATTTGGTGTGCTTGCTTGCTGGAGTTAAATGGTTTGAAAAGTGAGGAACAGCCTGGCCCCCAGACCTAGATCTTGCAGCTGGCATTGCTCTGCAATTAGGATGGCCACTTCAGAGCTTTATGGGTAATATTTTTTCTGCTGATGCCTAAGGAGACTTAAAAGTAGGAGAAACAGCAAAAGAAAAAACAAAACAAAACAAAACAACAACAACAAANGGGGAAAAAATTGTGCCTTTCTGATTACCAGGCACTTTATGAGGTGAGAACAGCTTCCACTGAAGAAGAGTCCTTCCTTCTGTGCTCTGCAGCACATTCAGCATTGTTTATGCTGCCTGCATAAAGGAGTGAAGTTTTGCATTGACAGTTTTTAATATACATCTACCCTAATGCTATTTTGGAGGATGATCCACTCTATGGGAGCAGGCATCAATATTTAACACGAGGAGACGTTTTCCCTGTGTTTTTGGAAGAATTTATACAGCCTAAATGATGGTGAAATTTGATAATGATTTTCCCAGTGCAACCATGGAAGATCTGTAGAGAGTCCTCTTTCTGAGGCCAACATCTGCTGAGTGTGAGAATTATGTGGTGCATTTGTCTCCTTTCTAAGGGGTTCATTAGGAATGAATACACTGAAATAAGCTAAATATGCTGTTTATGTGAGCTACTCCATTTCAGTTGTTTCATACAGAATTACAAAATATTGTTTCACTGCCTGGTTCTCTGTTGACCTTATATTACTTCTTACTCTGTTGACCTTTGATTACTTATTTGCTACTGCATTTATATTTCATGCAAAGGAAATTGAACCAAACAAGTTTCAATCTGCAAGAATAAAGGAAGAGGACACAGTAACATCAAATGCTTATGACAGATGAGACACCAATGTCACAAAATCTGGATGAAAATATATTTTTGAAATTGGGGGGAACTTTTTACAGCAGTAGAGTGAAATGGAGGTCACAGGAATACACAAGTTCACATGAAGGAGGGAGGCAACTTGCCCACTTTAGAGCACATTTAGGTCACACAAGCATGATGACAGACTCGAGCCCCTTTCTGTCCATCTAAGTTGTATCTTAGAGGATTTACACACCTGTAAAACCTGCCAGGCACCTACATTTGTGCTGAAGTGCAATTGTAGGGATCCTAGACTTTGACAGCTCAGCGTCTCCCTTATCCATATGGCCTGGGGAGGATTCACAGATTGGATGTTTCCAAGCGTCCCTCATCACAGAGTAAATATGGCCTGGAATGTGTGCTCCGACCTTCTGGATTTTTTTAATGAATGCTGAAAAATTTAAAGTAATTTTTAAGACAGAACATTTGGTGATAATACAAATGATTCTTTAGAATTTTAATATGGATTTTTTTTCCCTTGTTTTAAAGAAGTGGTATTACTAAAAGAAGCTGAGGTAATTTAAAAGTAGAAAGAACCTGACTGGTGACATGTGCCAAGATGTGAAACTGGCACTCCAATGTCAGAATATTTTAAATAAGGCATGTCAGTTGTGGCATGAGCTAGCAGAGGTTTATCTGTCTTTGTATTATTATTAATACAAATTCCTTTTGAGCTGCAAGATTATAAAGTTTGTGTCACTAAATCAAACAATTATATATGAAAGGTGTGAAACATAGACCATGCCAGAATAGTGTGACTCTTTTGGATAGTGGCAGATTTTAAATGCTTGGTTTCTTACCTTTGTTCTCCTAAATAAGTCTGGATTTCCTTGTCAGTTAATAAGCATTTAAGCAAATTGTGCATTCTTATCAAAGTTTGTGTCAGTGAACCGTGGCAGCATTAAAATGGCATTTAGAGGAAGAGAAGAGTAGCCTTTCATGGCTGTCCTGATGAAAAGGAATGTCAAATCCATCTGGTATCATCTCCCTTTTTTGCTGCAGTTGTTGCCAATATTGAAAAGCACGATCTGGCTCTAACAGGCTCTGCAGTGGTTCTTGCAATGACTTCTGCAATGATTTCTTTGAGCAGGAGAGCCACTGGCTCCCTAGAAGAGGAGATGCTTTGCAATGAATCATCTGTGACTGAAGCCACAGGACCAACAATCCTGCTGAATACATGGGGGTGGCTTTGTAGTGGCTGAGCACACGTGGGTGGCTGCCTCACAGAAGGCAAAACATGTCAGAGTCCTTTGGAGGGCTGGGAAGGCTGATTGCAGCTGTAGTCAGTCACATGTGGGCACAGCTTTTTCCAGCTTTAAAAGAGATTCATGCTTGTTTGAGATTTCTGTACTTACACTTTGTGTCTCAGCCTTTTCCACATGAACTGCTAATAATTCCAGTGGAGTATGCAAGCTGTTCAGGTATTGGACTGTGTTAGAATTGCACAATCAGTTCATTTGATTGCATTAAGAAATGTCTCCATTAGATTCTAGCTCAGTAAAAACTTTGCTGATCTTGCAACTGTTTAGCAGAACAGAACTTTCCATCCTGGGGTATCCTGAAATATACTATCCCTGATTGGTTTGAATTTTAGGTGAACTTAAAGATTAAGATGAGCTGACATCAAGTTTTGCTTGATTAAAGGGGTCAAAAAAACTCAGATCTTTTGTACTGGAAGTTCCTATTTCTAATTTTTTTCAGATTTGATATAAATAGTGGCATAAGTATTCCTAACATCAGACTGACTATTATGTGTGGAATAAAGCCTGAGGCTGGTAGAAATTTCTATGAGCTTGCACTGGAAGCATTTCCAACCCAGAAAGGGTTTAGTGTAGCAAATCTAGAGTCAGACAGTAGTCCAGAGCTGCATACCAGATAAGATATGTAAAGAATAGATATTATTTATTCTAAATGGGCATGAAAAAACACAATCTGGAAAGTAAAAGAAGAAATTTTTTGCTCAATCATTTGGCACCACCAACACAAACCAAATTAGATTCGTGTCCATGCTCTGCTCTGGCCTTGCAACGTCCTTAGCATATTCCATGAAATGTCCATCTGTGTGAGAGGCAAAGTGCTGCAATGGAAAATTGAGCATGATGCTAAAGCACAAAAGAACAATGCACATGAGGTACTTGCTCAGAATCCACTCTGCTCCATGATGCTGCCTCTGCAAAAGGAGTTTGCCTTTTATGTTTTTTCATCCTGTGCTGGATGTTAGGTGCTTGAGCAATGCATCACTGTGAGCCAAAGCAATCAGTCTGCACAAATATGTAACTATAATCCCTCAGTTCAGCATAACCTTGTGTTTTTTCCAAGTTAATAGGATACCTCACATTTCCAGTAGAATAAGACAATCACTAGGAAAACTGGTAAGAATAAAAAAATAGGGCTGTTTCCTATGCCATTTTCTTAAAGTCTTGAGTTTTAAATATGGATAAGTTAATTTGGGGTGATGTTCTGAGTGAACATGGATATTTTTAAAAAACTTGTAACTGTTATACTGATGATTAAGTGTTTAAGGTTTGAATTTTGAGATAAATCACATTGACTCTGTGTGTGTGAAGCTCTGAAAGTAAAAAGTACCTTAATGTATCAGACATTTACACAGAAATGTGTCTCCTTCACTTAGCTTGATTTTTCTTTCCAGTTCTGATCTCCTGGGAGTTTTGGATGATGACTCAAATCTTGACTGCTGGTATTTCATATCCAGGCTTCTGGTTCTTGGGCACTGTAATGCCTTTTGCCATATTTTCTTCATCTGCTTGCCATCCAGCTCCATCGTAAATAATTAGTCCAGTAATTTTAAGTAGCAGTTCTGAGAGATGGTTTAGTTCTCTTTCAGTAGTCCTAATCCACCTAATTTTCACATCTGTTTTTTTTCACTAAAGTTATGCTGTCTCCTTCTTCATGTTGTCTTCTCATCCAAAATGACCCACTAAGAACCTTGAGTTTTGGTGAGGTGAATGATTCTAATCTCTGGTAATAATGTGGAGAGTTCCTGGCACTCAAAAATGAATGTTAGGATCTGAACACTCTATACAGATGTACATAAGATGTTATCATGTCCATTTAAATCTGAAAAAAAAAAAAAGACCAAAGAACATTTTATAGTCAGAGCTTGAGTATTTCCTAGGGTCATTTAACAGGCCAGATTCAGAACTTGGCTTCTACTTGGTTCCTACATGGCTCCTTAACTACTCATTAACCTCTTCTTACTCTCTAAAATTCATTGCAGAAATGAGAATTTTTTCAAAATCTGTTCTTCAGCTACTTTTGCCTTGTTAAGGGGAAAAATACTTTAAATCTTGAGCTATACTAAATTTAAACTATTAAACTATACTGTGACATTAGAATGGCAAGAATATGCTTTTCCCCAGGAAAAGCTGTACAATATAAGCAGTAAATCTGTTATGACAAGTGAAAAGTGCATAAATTTTATAATCTTCACTGACAAAATCATATCTTGGTTTAGGCAAGATTAGACTTCAAAGCTTGGTTGTTCTTTGTGCTACGCTAAATTCTGCATCTTGGCTTCTAAGGTGAATTTAATTATGGAACAGAAATTCATGGAACATCATGTAGGTCAGCTACAAGGATTGTGTGAAGGTTCATGGTTTGCAGTGGAACCTCAAAATCAATAATTCACCTTGGGGAATAGGGTGGTGGCCGAGTGGGGTGCTCATGCTGCACTTTTAGTACCTGGTTTAGAGAGTAAAAGAGTTCCAGACGTGTTTGTGTTTGTTTTCTCAGCTTCCACTAATGCACATTTTGGGAAGAAAGGTCTACTTTAAAGATTTATTTTAAATATAGGTGCCCTGCAGTTTTATGCCAACTTTGGGAGCTTTGGCCCAAACTGTTTGATCTGTCTTTGATGAGGTGAGTGCAGGATTTCTGTGCCTGAGAGATGGCAGGAGTGCTATGTAGGTTAGAACTCTTGGGCAGAGCTGCACTTGAAAGGTTCTAGTGAGTGACAAGGTAAGCCCTTTAAAAATGCAATGACAAAAAGAAAACCCAGCACATCATTTGAATAGTACTTACAAGAGGAAAAAGTAGATATAGAATATGAAATAGTATAAAATAAGTAGTTTCATCCAAATGGATGTCTATTGTTGTCAGCTGGGTCAATGGGTATATTGGTGTTTTTTAAGACAAGAAGCATGATGTGGTTGGTAAATATCGGTTTTAGTAAGTGTTAACAAAATGAGTTCTGTTATTTAAAACAAACAAACAAAAAATCCTCAAGTCCCAGAAGATACCTACAGCAAAAGTTTAAAAAATTTCAATGTAAAATGGAACCTTATTTGTATCAGTGCTAAATCCTCAGTATCTTCTTTTATGGGAAACTTGCAATGCCTGGTCCCTTCAAATGCTGGAATCTTACAATTCTATATCAGTTTTCCTCTTTGCCTAACACCCACATTAATTTTGTTCAGCTCAAAAGAAAACGGAGACATTATAATTAACAATAAACTATTCATAAATGGTTTATTCAAACAATAAAGGCTCAGTGTTCTGAGCAGAACCCACCCAGTTTGAAAGGGGTGTGAAGACTGTGACTTTGTTGGCTTGCAGAGACTGAGAGCACTGCAGAGATGACACATTTGATTTCTGTAGGGAAGGGGAAAACTGACTGCTCTAACTGCTGACATTCCCTGTTGGCCAGAGCTAGTGTAGAGAAAATGGCAAGGGTGGTACTGCAGTAGAAAATGGCAAGGGTGGTACTGCAGTAGAAAATGTTAAGGCAATGAAGTTGAGGTAAAGGAAATATTGACTAGAAAAGCAGCTCTCTTGCTTAGGTTTTAACTTGCTAGACTTTGAGATGTTCCAAACAAGGAAGAAAGCTCCTCTTCATGATGGATGCTAGAAGGAAGAAGTTAAACAAACAAATTTATGGAGAGAGGTTTCTCATATAAGCTCCTTACAATAGGTTGTTTCACTTTCTGCTGAAGCAGGTCTGAGCTTTATAGTTATAGTTAAGTCAAAAGGGCCTGTTGTGCTCAGCACTTTTGCAAATTGCATCGCTCAGTGATGGGGCTGAGCGAGAACTAATTTGTTCTTACAGCACCTGTTTTTTTTTTTAGGGTTGTTAACCTGATTTAACAGATTTTTACAGATACATAGATAAATAGATCTATTAATCAAGCCAGTAAGAATCAGGGCTTTCAATTTTAGTGCTATGTTAGCATTTGATCAAACCTTAAAGCTTGTGTGGTTTTTGACACAGTGGTGAAAGGGAGATGTGTTTCTTCTTAGAGTTGATGTCTGCCTGGAGCTCAGCAGTGATGATCCATCTAATTATTTGAATTCAACAGATTTGGGAGTGAACTGATGTTCATTTTTCAGAATGGTTCAAATAAAGGAAAGTGTGAAATTTCACATCACACACCACAGAAGATATGTCATAAGAAAACAACACAAATTGCTGTTTGGAATAATTATTCTGGCACGTGGGTGCTTGTGTAGACACAGAACATTTCCTCCACACTTTGCTACAAATAAGACAGGAGACTAAGCATGGCTGGGTCACAGGAAAAAACTGTAAAATATACTCAAAAGCCCTGGGAAAATTGAAACTTTTTAGAATTAAACTTTATGGCTGTTGTATGTGTTACTTGCACATCTGCTGCAGAAGGAGAGGCAAAGTGGAAGGTGACAGGTTGATCCCTGAAGAAGCATCTGCTTCTGCCTCTGCTATTAGTGCTGAGTAGGAATCTGGTTCTCTTTCTGTCCTTCCCTTTCATTTTCCTTGCTTTCTTTTAAATTGTGAGGGAAGATATCATTGGACAGTAAACAAAGAAACAGATGAGGAATCTTTTACTGTTGCTGCACAGCCTGTTGCTGGGTTTTGATTGAATAATTCACTTTATGCAGTTGACTCCACGAATTGCCTCATTGAAGTGGTTTGTTTTTTATAAGCCCTTGAGGATTTTTCTGCCTGGTCTGAGATTCTCTTCTCAGCTTCTCCCATTCCTTGTATTTTCCTCTCATTTCTCTATTTTTATTTGCACTGCTGCATATATTAAAAGAGAAAGAGATTTGATTTTACTAATCTCCTTGTGCCCATGTGTGTAGTGTACCAAATGTGGAATGAAGAGTGATATAAAGTATCTTTTTAAAGGATAACAGGGTGAAGGACATACAGCTTGACTTTGCTATTAAACCCCCACAAGTATATGAGGAAAGAGCTGATTTTTAGGATGTCAAGTAACTGGTTTTTCCTTGGAAAATACCTAAGGTACTTTTAGAGTGTATTTTTTTTTCTGATAGGGCTGAAGTTTTATGACTTTGTTTCCTTTTTTTTTTTTTTAATGTTCTTGGTGTATATCCTTTGTGTTTAGTAATTCAGTGAGGGACGCCCAAGGCCTCCCCAAGTTGCTCTTGATGGAAGATGAACCTGAAAATGTGTTTAAATTCAGCAGTGTCTTCTAGTTGCATGAAAGCTCTCTTTTGTGTTTATTTTTTCCAATGGAAGGAAGAGGCACAGAGTCCATTTTTGCTACTTTCCAAAGTAATTCTGAGCTTAATTGGCATTACCCTTTGGGGTGGAACAAGGCAGCAGACTGTGTATTGCTCATTTTTCTTGCCTCAGATCATGTACAGGACGTTAGAGAGGCATTACACAGCTGCTCTGTGTCAGGAATCAGGAGACCTCCTCCTCCTACAAATGCCAAGAGAGTCCAGAAGTTATTTAGGAGCACAAAAGAATTGGTTCTGCTCTAGACTGACCGTGGTGTGTTGGGTGAACTGAGTAAAGTGGTTGCCCTTGTTTTATTTGTTTGATTTCTTTAGATTACCAAAAGGCACACCTGGTGGTGCCTCTGTGGGCCAAGTGGCAACTTACAGCAAGCATTATAACAACCTGATCTAGCTAACACATGTCAGAGATAGCTGGTGCTGGCCACTTGTCCTCCAGCAGTAAAGATGGTGTTCAAATGGACTCAGAACTACCCTGGAGGTGTTAGAGCTGGAAACATGCAGTGCTCATAAATTATTGCATTGTAGGCACTCAACCAGATCCATAAAAAGGACTGTTTTTTGTTATATGTTGGCCTAATACCAAATGAAAACCCTGCCCTGACTTGCAAATTTTTGGAAATATTTCACTCCTGAGAAAGGACTCACCACAATACAGTGATCATCAAAGTAATTAGAATTCAGCAGAAGAGATTTAAAATAGATTTTGCTGTCCCATTTTGGATAAATTTGCAATAAGAAGGAGAAAACTTTCTTAGGAGAAAATAGTGAGAATGAGTGCTCTGTTAGGCAAAGTTTGCTGGTCATGGCTCGTGATGCCAATAGCAGAATTATCCCTTATATTGTGTATAATCATGGTACCTGGGAGGACTAAGGGGCTGAGGATCAGGGAAAATTATGCTATTCACATATATATGTGGTTTTATGCATTCTTCCTATGCATCTAGAGCCATTCTACCTCCCTTTTATTTTTTCCCTTTAGAGGTCACTACACAGGCACTACAGTAAAAGTCATGTAGGATATTTGTTTTTTTCTCTACAGATATGTAATGAATTCTGGTAACATAATTTTTTGCACCGTTAAAGATAATAGTTTTTCAGTACCATCAAAGCTGATAGGTTTTCATTACCATTTCCACTGATGTCAGCATTTTAGTGTCATATAATTTTATTTACTCTTTCAGCACACAAATACACCCTGCTTTTCTGTGTACCATCTGTTGCAATGGTGTGAGCTGGAGGATTGATGGTGTGATCACACACTGGGAATCTGCTGTTGCTGGAGAAGGGGCAGCAAGTTCTGCAGCTGTAGGCTCCAGTGTAACACAAATACCAGGAGTGGCAAAGAAGAGAAATCCCAGAGTCATCTCAGCATGTCCTCTGGGGATTTTTTGGTACAAAGGACAACCTGAGTTTGTGCTCCCTTACTCTTCCAGTTGACTGAGAGCACTGGACTCTGTGCCCTGACAAGCCCCGTGCAACCTGATATTCCAAAGCTGCTGGGAAATTAAATGAGCAATTTCTGTGCTGGGTGGATGGATATAAATAGAACAGAAATGCTCTTAGTAAAGTATTGTCCTGTAAGTGGCTCCAATGACTGTTATACAAAGGTCAGTTTAAAGAAATCTGGTTAAACGTGTAATAGCATCTGTGGAAACCTAAGGAGATATTTCAAACACCGTCCACATTTTATTGTTTACAAAGGCTGCAAAACCTAATCCAATGCACATCTGCAAAAAAGGAGGGATAGGGTACCTAATGTACCTCATGTGGGGGAAAAGGGCATGTTTTCATCTGTATTTATATATTTATAGGTGGAAAAGGATGCAAAATTTAATTAGAAGAATTTATCTTTTCTTAAATGCTTGAAACACATGGATTCCATCCTATAGTTAGATCTCTGAAAAGCTGGTGAATACTGTACAACATATCACTGACAAAAAGAATTGGGGCTTTATATTGCTACAAGAGCTTTTGGTTTTTAGCAAACTATTTAAAGAAACTTCCCTCAAGGCCTGTTAATCACTGAAATAGCTATAAGCACAGTTTTAATGAATCAAGAACATCTTCAATAGTTTTATTTTTTTCTTTAAAAAATTATTGTATGCAAAAGGCTGAGAAAGCAGTTACGAAATCTAAATTATTTGTAACTCTTCAAAAAACAAAACCAGACAATCAGATATACATTTGCAATTTAAAGTCAGGATGGTTTTGGGGCAGATCAAGCTTGTTTTCTGCTTTTGAAGGAAGATATGGAGAATTGCATTCCTCTGATTGCATGGCTCTGATTGTAGACAGTGATATGCTAACAATGATTGCTGGAATTTTCAGAAAACTTCATAGTGACAATTCGTTTACAGTTGGACATTTGACTGTACATTCCCTGTCTTTTTAGCCCTTTTCTGAGGGTACAAATCCTTAACTTCTGTGTCTTCAACAGAAGAAACTGAGCTGGGTTCTTAGGAAGACACTGTCCAAAAGTGCCATGTCACACATAACAGAAATTATTTAGAAACTTGACTCAATACCATCCCTGTATCGTCAGATATCTGTTAAACTGTTAAGTGATAACACCACTTTCTTCCGTCCTTCATTCTCTATTCCTTATACAGTCACACCATTTCCTTAGGTTTTTTTCATTTTCTCTTTTTTCTTCAGCAGAAGTTGGTGTAGCCAAGTTGGGGAACTTGGGGCACAGGTGTTGGGCTGTGCTTCCAGGCTGCATAACAGGCAAATGGAGCAGATATATGAAACAATATAAAAGCATTAAAACAAGACTTGGCTTCTTTCCAAAGAAATTGAGATTGCTCAGCCTGGGGAAGGGAAGGCTTTGGGGTCACCTAATTGTGGCCTTCCAGCATCTCTATGGAAGCCTACAAGAAACATGCAGAGACATTTTGTAAGGACATGTAGTGACAGGACAAACTGAAAGAAGGCAGGTTTAGGTGAGATATTAGGAAGGAATTCTTCCCTGTGAGGGTGGGGAGGTCCTGGCAAAGGGTGTCCAGGGAAACTGTGGCTGCTCCATCCCTGAAAGTGCCCAAGGCAGGGTTGGATGGGACTTGGAGCAAACTGGGCTAGTGGAGGGTGTCCCTGCCCGTGGCACAGTGTTGGAACAAGATGATTTTTAAGATCCTTTCCATCCCAGGCCATTCTATGATTCTATGATCCCCTGAGTGGAATGCTTTTTTGGGTGTTTAACAGGAGGTTGTGTGCATTCCTGCTCTGCATTTTTTTTTTCTTTGAGGTAGAACACTGTGGGGTTTTTTGTTGTTGTTTTTGCTGTTTTGTTTTAATTATTTTTATTTTTCTCAATGGCAGTTTAGGTGAGAGGCATGAGGCTGTAAGGAACTTGGGCCAAAACTTCCCCATTGTACGTAATTGAAGAGCATTCAGCACCCACGGTCTTGAATAATGCTACAATAAATATAGAACAGAAATGTAACTGCAGTGATGATCCTGCTGAGATCAGGGGTATTTCACACGTACAGACTTTTTTCTTTCACACAGACATCTTTTCTTTCTCTTTATTCACATGACAGAAGCTAATTTTAAAGAAATAAAACCTTACAGAATTCAAAGAGAATAAATAAACTGAAAAAGGTTGGTATTATTTTCTGGTAGTACTAAGCAGTATCAAACAGTACGTATCAGCTGGAATGAACCTCCAGAAGTAGAAGTTGTTTTTAAAAGTGCAATAAAATTCTAATATCCTCTGAAAGGTTATTATCCAAGTAAAGAAGGCATTTATGTATAAAGTTATGCCAATTTGTCTCGTCAAGATGGGGCTTTTCATGACACCAAATGTGAACTAATTCTTTTTTCACTTACCTTGTAAGTAGCTTTATTCCAATACTACTGAAGTCAATGACAAAGCTGCCATTAAATTCTTTTCATATAATAGCACGGAACTAATGGTAAAAAGGCCATGATGTGGCAATTCCAGCTGGCAGCATTTACAAAGGAGACTTTATGAGGATGTTGGATAAATTCAAAGCCAAAGTGCAGTAGAAGGTGACAAATTCTCAATCACCAGACTGGATTTACAGAAAAAAAATTACTGTAACAAATTTAAGAACTGACAGAAGTTTGTATTAGTGCTGTTACATTTAATTGGTAGAATGTAGCAGAATTATGGAGTTATGAGCTGTTAAAGAGGTTTATAGAAACCAATTAAGGTATAAACATTAAGAATGGCTGTATTGAGTGGCTGGAAACAATTACTAGGCATTTCCTGAGGTTGTGTTCTTCCAGAGATGTTTTAGTTGCTAAGGATAATGCTCTGAAAATCAAATAGCTTATTTTATTACTTTTTGTTATTTCTGCAGCTACCCACTTATCTCTCTAGATTTGGTTATGTTTCCTTTTTTGAAGTTATTCAGGGTTATTTAATTTCCCTGTATATTCTTTTCATGGGGAATGTGGGCATTCACCTGTCACCAGAAATTCACCTGTCTTACTGTGGCAAGCTAAAGAAGTAGTATCTTCCACAGAAGATGCTTGTAGAGTAGTTCTGGACCAATCTGCTCCTAGGAGCCAGTGATATGCAGCTGAAGAGAAGATAAAGCTGGTGATTGGGTTAGTATCCAGTAAATCCAGCATTTCTGCCATGGAGTGAAGTTCATATTAAATCACAGTGGGTGATTGGAACAGGGTGATCTTTAAGGTCCCTTCTAAATGAAACCTTTCTGTGATTCAGTGAAATGAGTCTCTCCTGGGGATTCAAGTATCTTTATACCTGGAACTCTGCCTATCCTCATACTTCAGCTCCCCACTTGTAAATCAGGAAAAAAAAAAAAAAAAAAAAGTTTCTTGTCACAAGCATGTAACTTGATCTCAAAAACATATAGGAAGGACAAATATTTCAAAGATGGGACCCATTTATATGACCCTCATAGTGTCTAGCTAGAGTGGGTAAATATTGTCAAAATTTCTTTTCAGGCATGAAGGTCCCAAGGAAGCAGCTCCTGTTCAGTACTTGGAAGAACTAATTTGGATTTCCTAGACTGCAAAAGAGAAAGGTGGGGGAGACTCACAATAAATATAATTAAATGACACATTTCTAGAACTTAGGGAAGGTATAAAAATTAATAGAAAGCTATACAAAACCTCTTCAAATTAAAAATGATATATTTTTCCTCTTTAAAATAATGATATCCAACAAAGAAATAGGCAAATTTGACCATTTCTGTAGGATCTATTTGTGCTCATTATTTCCTATGTAGTTATAGCTCCCTGTGATTTTATTTTATATATGTCACTTTGAGTTCTACCTCACAATCCTCATTCTTCTGCGTGAATGCTGGAAAAATTTCCTGATCCTGTTTCTCTGGCTCTGCTGGCATTTTCATTCTTTATTCAAGTTTCTCCCTATTCAAGTCTGCCTCCAGGTAAACAAGTCTTTTTTTGCAGTCTCCCTGTGCGTGAGAATTTTCCCATGCCCTTAATCAGATTTAACTAAGCCCTTAATTGCCTCATTATATTTGGTCAGATTTTCTAATACAATCACTTAGATGACACAGAGTGGTCATAATCTGGCTGCAAATTCCCTGTGGCCTGGAGGAGCTGATGGCTGGGCAAAATCTGACAGCTCTGAGTTCTGCCCTTCTTGCCAGCGGGGTTGATTGACTGGAGGGGAATGACAGAATCTGGGTGGGGGTGCACGAGCTCAGCTGTGCTGCATCCACCCAAGGCTGGGAAAGAGAGCTGTCACCGAGCCTGCTGTGTAGGCTGCCTGAAGCCTCAGCTCAGGACACACAGGGGCTGGCTCCTCCAGAGGAGAGGAGCTCAGCTTGCCTCAGGTCCTGGGTGGATGTCTGCCAGCTCAGGAGATGTTGTTATAATCCAGTAGGAAGGAGAAACAAAGGAGGCGAGGGGGCTCCAGAGGCCGAGTTCCAGCCACAGGTTTATTGTGGAGGGGTTGGGAGCTCAAGAGCCCTGAACAGGGGCTTGCAAGAACTTTTATAGGGGGTGGGAGGGGTGTGCAGCATCCAATAGGGAGGAGAGGGTGGGGTTGGGGAGGGGAGACTGGCACACAACCTGACCATTAGGGGTAAATGAGGGAGGGGATACATTTGAACTGGCAAACCAGGGGAGCAACTGTCGAGAATTTTCCAGAAGGGAGTGAGGGGGGGCTGAGGGTGATGGATGTGGGAGAGAGAGGGATCAAGGATTAACAAGGAGAGGGGAGTTGGGACTGACAGGGATAATTTGGGAAACTGGGAGGGAAGAACCTGGGGAATACCAACCAAGGGGATAAAAAGTGGTGAGGGAGAAACCATTACAAACAAGGGGAATTACAATTGGACTTATTCAGAACAACAGAACTGAAAAGCACCAAAACATCCTACAAGAGAGAGGGGCCCTGTGGGGTTCAGCCACTTGTAGGATGAAGTGTGGCACGAGTACCTCACTGGTCGTGTTTCTTTGTGTCACTGAATGCAGAAACATTTGACCACAGAAGTTTGGGTAATAATTTATGTGTCTCCAGTGGGTGAGATATTGAAGTGTCACACTCTGCAAATCCCAATGGCTGTGCTATTTATGGCACTTTCTGTTTTTATCAATAGATCATTTGTGACACGTGACAAAAAAAGAAAGAGAGCCTGCGGCAAAATAGATTTTAGGTCTGGATTAGATTTTATAGGTCAGCTACTCTCAGTTAATTCAATACCATCTGATTGCTAAAAAGGTACTTAATGAGACTTAATTAGAAGGGATGTCTTTTATTGTCATTTAATGCAGTTGCATTTACGTGAGTTCAGGGTTTGGCAGTAGGTTTTTCTCTTAGTGATCCTTGGGTCTCAATCTAACAGAAGCCAATAAATGAACCCATCTACTCCTAGGCTTTCTGTCTGATGCCTGTAGTGAAAGCAGCATCAGGACCAGGTCTAGAGAATGTGTGACCACTGCAGAGAAAGGGTCTCAACCTTAAATTGCTTGCTAGCTTCATAAACAGAGAAGTAAAACAGTAATTTTGCCTTTCAAGGGAATAGGAATTTTATGGGAAATTTTACTTTTCAAAAATTATTCCATGTCTTCTATCTCATCCTAATATCCAGTTTTAAAATTTCCTCAAATTATGATCAATTAATGCTGTAATGTTGCATTATTATTATTATTATTATTATTATTATTATTATTATTATTATTATTATTATTATTATTATTATTATTATTATTATTATTATTATTATGAGAAAAACCCCAACATATTACTTTACAAAAGAAGTTTTAAGCATAGTTTCTTGGTATTGACTTTTTCCTCAAACTTTTTGTAATGACTTTTCCTGTTTATCATAACAAGTTTCACTTTTATGTATACTACTGTGCTGTAGTTCCTAAAAATGATGTAAATATGAAAACAGAAAAGGATATTTTTTTAAAAAGTAGATCAGGATGTAATATTTAAAGTAAAATTACAGCATTTTAAATTAATTTGAAAGTATTTAAGATATATTAATCTCCGATAATTTGGGAAAAAGTTTTTTAGAACAAAGGCAATACCATCAAATGAAAAAACGTTTTTTAAAATGTTATTTTTTTAAAAAAAACCCTCTAGCATTTTCAGGTTTTGTAAAAGAAAAAGTGTTTGAAGCTTACAAAATGTTTTCTACTCACCAGATGGAACAAGTTTTTTGATCAGACTCCTAAGAGGCTGCTGCATTTTCTCTGAGCTACAGCCAGTTTTGAACACCAACCCTCTGTGGTCTCTCAGGTGGTGTATACATGTAACCAACCACAGTGCAAGCCTCAAATAACCCAATGCACATACATGTTTGGACTAAACTGATATTGGAAATGCTAAGGGACAACAGATTTAACTCACAAAGAAAAAAAAAATAATGAAGATATTGACATGACAATAAATTAGATGGGCTTGAATTATAGTAAATGTATCTTCATCAAGCTCCCAGATGTGCTTCTCTCACAGTTGAATGCTACTAAATTCTATACCACAGCCTTGTTAAATTTAAATTAAATGCTAATTTAACACATCTAAAGGCATTATCGCATTTTGTTCTGAACTGTGTTCAGAACAATGACTTCAATGACGTGTGATGACAAACTTCTGTAGCTGTTGTGCTGGAGAATTTGTGGGGTTTTATTAAATAAGTTATATCCTGCTCCTTGTCAGCCATTTACAACTAGAAAATAGTTACAAGAGTCAGTGAAGCACAAACTGAAGGCACAACCCAGGAAGTGGTTCATTCAAAATACATAGAAATCTAATGACTAAATGAAGAGGAAATGAGATAGAAATGAAGAAGATGCAATCAAGAGGACAAATTTCTAGTTACGATTTCAGCCATCAAAATCCTGCCAAATGAAATGCTAGATGGGTCCTGGTGTTCTCATAGATTGTTTAGAGGAAAAGGTGCCTTTCTAGTTTAATGAAATTTGTACATCTTTCTTTTCGATACACCGTGCTGCTTGAACAACTAACCTTTAATTAATGAGCTGATGCCACTTCCAATTGATGCACCTATTTAAAATGAGCAATGCTAGTGACAGAATAATGGAAACAATTAAGCTGAATTTGTCAAAATTAATAGAAGAGCTTGCATCTTCATCTTAAACAGCAAAGGCTATTAGAATCAATTGTTTTCCATAAGAAGACTTGGCACTGCTTGTGTGTGGTTTCAAAAAGATGCACTATTCACTTTCTTGTCTTTCAAAAGCTAAGTGATCTGAGTAGACCCCAGAGTTCCAGAATTTCCTTCAGGTAACTCGTTTTGTCTAAGTTTTTCCTTTTCTGATGTTTCTAGTAACAGGTGCTCCCAGTAGCCCCCAGGAAATCAACAGTCCTCTTTTGGATGCCTGGAGTTACACAAATTCAGCTAAGTGGGTCTGGGCTTTCAAATGTTCATGGACTTTGTAGGTACACTCTCATATTTGTTCAATACTCCTTGAAAAATCCCTGTTCATGAGGAAAATGAAAGGACTTAATGTAACTCGCAACATATTGTTCCACAAAAAACAGAGCTCCGTAAATTTAGCTTCCTGTAGAGTTTTCTCACATGTTCTTATATCCAGCTTCACACTTAGCACCCTCTTTGATCTTATTCATTACCACCATCCCTTAAATCCCTCTATACTTGAAATCTGCTGCCTCACCCTTGCTCTGGACCTCTCTTATAGACATTCATACATTATTCTACAAAATATGATCTCTTGTGCAACTTGACAAATAAACCAGGCATCCTGGACTGTATTTACCAGCAGCACCTTCTCTCCATGTTTGTATCATTATTTTATGGCAGGAGAAGAACTGCCATTATAATTATGTGGGGTTTGTTTGTTTGTTTTTGGTTTGGTTTGGGTTTTTTTTAATAATAAAAATCTGAAGTCATTATGCTAATATTTGCTTAAAAACCAAAGGCTGTATTATATAGTTTAGGGATAAACTGAGTTGCTGTGTTTTGCAGAGAGTTTGCATAAACTTTCTGCATTTAGCCAATAACTTACCTACACTTTTCTAAAATCTTAGATTTGCTGTGTCTCTCCCATATGCTGAATTAAAGAGAAGATGCTAATCTCAGTACTGTATCTTGAGATCTTCCTGTCTTCCATGTGCTCTGTCTAAGCCTCTGCAGTATTACAAGTAAGTCTTTGGGGTGCATTTTGACAGTGATAGTACATTGCTATTATTTTTGGAACTATATTTGATGCTACATAATTACTACTGTGAGCTATGTGCTGCCAGAACCTTCATTAATCACACATATTTTGCTCTTCCAGTTATGGCTCTTCCTTCCCTTGTTCCACTGACTTCCGCCTTCTTTCTTATTTTATTTAAATCTGTGGCCCAGAGCAGCTATAAAGGGTAGACATTTATGGGTAAAACAAAGAACAGCAAATTCTATGCTGGGCAATGTAGGCAGTCATTTGTTTGTTTGCATGCTGAGAAACCTGCCAAAAGTACCAGAACTTCTCTCTAGTGAATAATGTAATAAATTAGATTTCATCACCATGTAATCACAGGTCCATGAGAACTGGATATAAAAATCTTTCTTCAAATATTTCCTCAATGGAGCCCATCGTGATATACACACAATCCCTGTTTGAAAATGTACTTTCTTGTTACATGGCTGTGTTTGCTTTTCAAAGAAACCCAATCTTTTTTACCTCAAAAACTGCATGGAGGCTCTGTGTGTTACTAGCTAATAAAAATGTGTAAAGAGTTGACTGTAGAATTAGGGCATATTTGTAAGCATCTGCTACATTTATATTTTCTAAATATGTCCATTTGAGTAGGCAGATCCACAAATTAGCTGAAATAGAGCAAGACCAAAAAAGACTTTACAAGTATTCTGATTTTCTTTCGAAAATTTCCCATTTTTAAGGCATCAAGATGTAAATAAAGAAATCAAGAGGACTGGAAATGTCCAATAAGAGGCAATGATGCTGATTTGGTTTGTAAACCCTACTTCTGTTGTGTTTACTGGCATGATTTCATCTTTAAGTGCACAAACCAGCTGCTGGAGGGCCAGAGGTGCTGGGATGGGCCCCTTGGCTAAAGGACATCCTAACCCTGCTGAGGAGCCTGGGGAAGCCACTGCAAGCAGAGAGTGTGGCCACCAGGTTTTGGGTTGATCTCCTGACCTCAAGAGCTGTGTCAAAACTATTTAGTAGGGTTTGAAATTGCTCACAAAGGAAGGTAGCTGGTGTCCTGCCCTTCTCCATGGCAGACTTGAGGTGTTGGAGTGAGATCATCAAGGTGATAACTCTTAAGTGGTTTTCAATACAGAGTACTAGCTCCATATTTTATTTTGGTGATAACAGTGAGCTGGCAGGAATACATGGAAATGGGTGAAATCACAGGAAGGTGCCTGTAGACATCCTGTCCTAGAAAATGTTCTGCTTTACAGAAGGCTCCCACACTGTAACCTTTCCTTTTCTGGCATCAGCCAGCACCAACTGCAGCACCATGTTTGCAGCTCAGGGATTTATGGACCCTATGGTTTCTTTGGTGAGCCCCTTTTTTGGTGTGTGTGGGTTTTTTTTGAGTGCTGGTGGTGTTCATTTTCACACATAGACAATCCTGCTTTATTGTTTTAAATGTAGTTCCTTAGCTTTCTTTCTCCTTTTTAATTAAGTGATAACTACAGCTTTGTGCTAAAGGCTTTTTACTTCTAGTAGGGTCTTTTATTCACAGTTTAAAAGCAACATCTTTTTTTCCCCTTCTTTGAATATTGTCTTGAAAATTTTTATACACGTACAATGAGCTTCACAATAATAGTGTCTTTTAATAGTCTTTCTATCATGGATAAGTGTTTTTGCCTTTTTAGCTGTTCCTTTTTGTTTGCTCTCAGAAAGTTTCTCTTTTTTCATATAATTCTCTCTTTGGAATTGAGTATTACTTTGGTTGATTTGTGTGTGTGTGTGGCTTCCTCATACCTCCAAAGACACTGAAATCAGTTTTGAATTGAAGAGCTGTTCTTTTCCCGAAAATGGGTCTTCAGTAACTGCAGCTTGTTCTGTGTCCAATATGCTGCAAAAGGAGTGATGAAGAATTGCTTTTTCCCTTCTGAATTCTCCTTTTCATCAAAAAAAACTAAGTGTCTGTTGAATTTCCAGTGCTTTCCCTCTGCCCATCTCCCCAGCCTGTCGGGGTCCTTTGGAGGGGCTGCACAGCCCTGTGGGGCACCAGCTACTCCTCCCAAATTTGTGCCATCAGCACATTCACTGAGGGAGTATCTGCCCCCTCATCCAAGCCATTGATGGATGAGTTAAACAATACTGGACCCAGTTTAATACTAAAAATCTGATCTAGTCTTTGTCTCAAGTCTGAAAATTTTGCCTCTAGTCTTTCATTTGTTTATAATAAAGAACATGCAGAAAAAGTCTTGCTTTCAGGGAAGTTGTAAAAATCACTAATAACATTGAAAATCCTTGTTTTCTTCAAATAATAATCCAGGAATTTCCTTTTAAATTAGGGAGTTAATATTTTATGTGATTAGAATTAATTTTGGGAACATTTATCTCATCATGTTTGAATATTCAATTCCATGATGTATTTTGAGCTAATTTTGGGTAGGCTCATTAGGGAAAAAAGGTGTTGTTATTAATAGTAATTTGCAAGAACTTTTGTTCAAGATTAAGTTCCCCTTCAGACTAAATATCTTACAAGTCAGTGATAAATATAGTAACAGGCTTACATAGAGTAAGTGTAAAATCTCAGGCTTCAGGTAGTAAGAAATTGTACCATTATTAGCTTCTCATCTTCCAATACTCATTAAGGTTTTTATCATGATACAATCAACTTTGATGACACTACTTTCTTTTTTAACACATTTTTAGAAGAGATAGGGTGAAAAAAAAGTCTTAGTATTCAATTAGAATATTCATGGACCTCACCACCCTGGCAGGGAAATATTTCTTTCTAATATGTAACCTAGGCCTATCTTTTTCTCAGCTTGAAGCAATTTCCCCTTGTCCTATCACACCACACCCTTGCAAAACTCCCTCTCCAGCTCTGTTTTAGCCCCTTCACATCCCATAAGGGACTCTAAGGCCTCCCAGAGCCTTCTCTTCACACTGAATAGCCCCAGCTCTGGCAGCCTGTCTTCCTAGGAAAGGTCTAACGCTGAATATCCAGCAGAAGCCACTTTTCAGAAACAGGGATATGGCTTTGATATCAGTGTACAACACTTTTGTGTTACAAATAGGAGCTTTAGTTTTCCAGTCCTGCTTGTGGACTGTGCTGGACCAGAGTCTTGAGTGAGAGAAATACCTTGCCTTAACCTCTTGAGCAGCTGGGTACTTTTGTTTCACTGCAGTCATCTTTTTTACACTCTCTTGTGGGGAAATAGGAACTCAGTTTGAAATGTTCTCTTTTACCAAAGGACACCACCGTTGACCAACATTTCATGCATGTTTATGATAGAAATGGTGAATATTTGAGATCAGGTTGGGAATACCAAAAAAAGTACTACGATTTTTTTTTTTTCCTTTTAAAATGTGCTGTTTTCAAAATTAATTTGAACATATTTTGCTTGGCACAGAATGTGATTATGTTTAGATTGCTTATGTTAGAAATTATGACTTTCAGTTTAAAGTAATGCAGAATTACAATGTAATTTTTCTCCAACTATTTCTAATGACTAATGCAGTTATTATTACCTTGCATACCATTCATCATTTTAGGATGAATGCTATTAACTGAAAAGGATTTTTTTTTTGGACATAATACAAAATAAATAAGAAGTAATTAGTAATTTGTATAGTAAATACCAAAAAATAAGTGTATCTAAATTAATGAGGTATGTATCTGTACACATACTAGAGGAATTTATACTGCTTAAAGAAAAAGAGATGGACTCCATCCACTCTGCATGCAGAACTCCTTGGAGTTAGGTCTGATATTATATCAAAAAATCTTCTCTTAAAATAGACACAGCTGCTTTGATTAGACAAATGGTGCAGTAAGCAGAGTTCAAAGCCTACAAAAAGCTTTTTTTTTTTGATAGCTAGTTATAAGTGCATTGTCTAATACAGGGACAGTAAAGAAAACAGGCAAAAGGAAGACAGCTTAAAAGAAGATCCATGCAGGTCATTATTTCAGCCATTCCTTTTGTATTATTTTCATCATCAATTGCGAGATTTCATTTTTTAATTGAGGCATTGCATTTGAGTAATGTATAATTTGCTCTAGTAGATAGCTAATTGGACTAATTGTCTCCTGTAATTAGCTAGAAGTCTAGAATATCTTTATTTTAAATGTTGAAGGTCTCATTAAAATTCCTTCTTGTGAATAGGGGAAGAAAAAGGTACCATTAAACTAATTGTTTATGCAAAGTGAAAATACTCTGCTCTTTTATGTGATATCAAAGACTTGAGCACTTAAGGATGGATCTTGAGGACCCTAATCCATCCAGAAAAGTTTGCCTTGGGATGTGCTATGAAGCTACCAAGTCACTCCAAACCCCATCCAGCCTGGCCTTGAACCCAGGGATGGGGAAACACAACTTTGGGTAACCTGTTCCAGGGCCTCACCACAGGCCTCACCACCCTGGCAGGGAAATATTTCTTTCTAATATGTAACCTAGGCCTATCTTTTTCTCAGCTTGAAGCAATTTCCCCTTGTCCTATCACACCACACCCTTGCAAAGCTCCCTCTCCTGCTCTGTTTCAGCCCCTTCACATCCCTAAGGGTCTCCAAGGCCTCCCAGAGCCTCTTCTCCATGCTGAATAGCCCCAGTCTGGCAGCCTGTCTTCCTAGAAGTGTTACAGCTCTCTGAGCATCTTTGTGGCCTCCAGCAAAGTCCACATCCTTCTCCTGGCAGCCCCAGAGCTGGGAGCAGTGCTCCAGGTGGGCTCTCACCAGAGCACAGCACAGAGGGAGAGAATTCCCTCCCTGGAAATCCTGGCCATGCTGCTTGGGGCCTAGGGCAGGGTATGATTGCCTTTCTGGGCTGCAAGTGCACATTGCAGGGTCATGAAAATCTTCACCAACACCCCCAATTCCTTCTTCTCAGGGTTGCTCTCAATATCTTACACTTTCTTTACTTTAGAGGCTGGCAAATGGAGCTAACACTCCTGGGGATTTCTCGAGTCCTTTTCAGAGGTAGATAGAGCCAGAGTTTCATCAGAATAGTAATCACATCAGTCTTTACTGAAGAAACTATTGCCAGGCTTTATGGGGATGATTAGAGACAACAGATTTGAAACACATCCTGCTCATATTTAAGACTTTATGAACAATGAATATCATTTTACATTACACTTACAGCAGTGTCATTGCAGGATTGTGTTACAAGGTTGGGAGTATCTTAAAAGTGAAGGTTCGATCATTTCTTTTTCATCATTTAAGAGATTTTGACATGTAAACCAGCAGTGTAGCTGCTGGGACATATTGGGAATGCTGCTGCACAGCTGGCACATCATGCAGAGTTTCTCATGCAGAGTTTCTCAGGAAGAAGTAGGGACTTCATTTCCATCAGCTTTTGGCAATACAGTTTACAACTATCCTTTTCTTTAGGGGCCACTATAATTTTTATCATGAGCAGAAATTATTCCTGTATTGTAACAGTGGAAAGCCAGTGGCTGCAGGAGTCTCACTGTGAATGCTAATCCTCTCCTGAGGCTGGCTCCTACAGAACAACAAAGATGAACAAGTATTTGCTGAATAATGCTCATAATTCAGCTGGGTCCTGTGCAAGCTCTCAGATTATTTCTATTTTCCAATTCTTTTATTTCTAAATGCTCAGAAAGCAACAATCAGGGAAAGAAAAGCTAATTTAACCGTGCTTCTTTTGCCTCAAGATATTTTCATCCCAGCATAGACCATGGGAAAGCTGGTATTTTTCTCTGGGGAACTGGGTGGTGTTTTTGTTTCGTGAAGCATCTCTGCCTTTAGTCTCTTCTGAACAAACCACATTGAACACCAAGATCTGGATTTAAACCATCCACTAATCCACCAAGATCCTGCATTGAATCTTATTGAAGAGATTATTTGCTAAAGAAAAGGAGTAATTCACTTATTCAAAATTGCTGTTGGGCAATGGGAAATGCATGTTCTCTCTCAGCTGTTTGATGCCCACATGCAGATTGATTAGTAAAACTCCTAAAAATACAGATTGTGAAATTACAATAAATGGAGAATGTTGTTCTGTCAGTTATTTGTTAAACATACATCTGGCTGGAGTTTGTGTTAGCTTATGAGTTTGTATATTTTGGATTTGAAAGCTCTTTTTATGATAATCAACATCTTTTAGAAAAGCTTTTTTATTAGGCTAATGAGCTAATTAGGTTGGTATAAAATTACTGACTTATATGTAATACCCTGGAAACTTTGTATGCTTAATATATGTGTTTAAATGGACAGTACTTGTATGGGGTTTCTTATAAATAAAGGATTACTAACTTAATCCTGGAATCTTAGTAGCTCTCACGTGGCAATTTAAATATGGGTTAATCCATAATGGGACAAAAATGAAATTATAAATGCCTATCTGACATGACAGTTTTATGCAGGAAAATTTTGTTTTGCTGACATTTTTTTGATTCCTTCTCTTGTCACAAGGTTAAATAAATAACCTCTGTTTGGGACAGGTTTAATTTGGGAGTTTTCACGTTCTGCTTCAATGTCTTGTAAGTATAATATAAATTTACACTGATCCATTCATTCTTTCTCTTTCCTATGCAGTCTGACCTCACATACACTGATGTAAACAGAAAAATTACTTATGCCAGCAAACCTACTATAATTTTAGTAGAGGTTAGAATCTGGCCATGAGTATAAATAGAATGCAGTCTAATTTCTCGAGGTCTGCAGACTAAGTAACTTTTGATATTTATGAATTCAAACTCCAGCAATGGTTTATGCTGACATGCACCTGCTTGATGCAGCTTAAAAATGAGTGAAGGAAAATTTTTGAGAGGAATGTATGTCTAGCTTAAGACTGGGTCTGGAGCTAGGGTTTTGAAAGTGGATCCTTTGGTTTTAATACTCCCCATCCCATCCCTTGCCCACATAACTTGGCCTCTATTTTGTGTGCATATAGTCTAGATTTTTTTTTTTGTATCTTGAAAAGAAACTGAGAAATTAAACTGGTTAAAGAACATTTTTGCCTTCTGAAAAAAAGCAAACATCAAAACCATGATGTCCATCAAAATTGTCTTCATTGTTGATTTTCAGTGCCCTGTCTTGCAGGAATAGTTTTAGTTAATTATGCAATGGTATTGGCTGAGATGTACATTTTTGCTCTCTCAGATTTCTCACTGCTGCAGTGATCACAAGGACATTTGGGTGGGCGAGAGCAGCCCTGGCCAGGTGGAACAGGGGACTGTGATTTTCATCTCTTTGTCCCTGGATGTTATGGCTTGGCTCAATGCATGGCAAGAGACATGATGGACAGTCAGCACTAACATTTGTGTCAAAGCAGAGTTCACTGGAGCTGAACTAATGCAAATGTAATGGTGAGAGAGTGGAAGAAAGATAAGGGAATCTGTGGTTTGCACGTCAGGCTGTGGAACAGAGACTATGTCATCTGGTCACAGTAGTCCTTCCATCAGATCATTGGCAGCCTGCAAGATCTTTGAGTAGCCAAATACCTTGCAGACATTTCTATCTGTTGAATCAGCCATGCAAAACACAAAAAATTAATCTGTTATAGAGGCTCAATTATAGGCAATAAGGTGTCTGTGCTGTCAGTTAATGATAATAGTGTTAAAAAAAGATAACCATTGTCATTGTATTCATGATCACATTTTATGTCTCAATTTCATATTCTAAAGGAAATATAAGCTTTTAATCTGTCTTATATAGATGTTGTTCTGTAAATTTTCTGCTGTGGTGGCATGCAGACATCAGGTTTGTCATTGCAGAGCTGCATTGTGGTTGTTCTCATTCCAAATGAAGAGAGTACCAATTGCTGACTTGAGCAATGTGGTGTTTCTGACGTTTGAAGTAAATCTTACTTGTGTAATTATCTTTCACCGTAGTAGGACCAAGTAAATCATGACTCTGCCATACTCAGCATGATGTGTGAGACAGCTTTCATTTTGTCTGATGATGGGGAAAGACTAAAAGTTTCTACAGCTTGTGCTGTGGAGCTCAGCTCTCTCTGTCTAGGTGCCATAACTCACACCCTTGAAGCTCAGAGAGAGTGTGGATTCCAGAGAAATACTGGAATGCCTCTGTGCACATGCCCTAAACTTTTTCAGTCCATAGTGGCTCAAAGAGCAAATGAACCCCATCTGCTGACAGAAGCCAGCCTGGGTGAAATAGCAAGTGGACCCAAATACATGGGAGCCAATATCAGCACTTTGCAGCATCAGCTAAATCATGGTCAAAGACACTGGCACTGCCTTTAATTAAGGCTAGATAGGACGTGTGGGTGGGTTAAATATGTGTCTGTTGGAAGACTCTGTGTGCAAAAAATAACTGGTGTTTCTAGGAGACAAGGTAGACATATAAATTATGAGAAATAAAGAAATGCCATTTGTAGATGTGAACTGAGATACAGAAAAATAGTTTGCATGAAAAAATAACGTCATCCAAAGTTTGCAGAGAACCAGTAACAGCAGTTCTGAGTCTTGTGATTTGCCATATGTCCATATTTAAGTATTGGAATAACTGGACAGTGGGATGAATAGTTCTAAAGAATATATTAACTAAATAGTTGTAATGAATATGAGAATTAATTAATTAAATAAATAGCTGTTAGTAATGGTTTGAGAGGCAATGATCACTTTGGATTAGGACAGGAATAGAACAACTTCTGACAGCACTGGCCCACCTGGTGTCCTTGATTGCTGTTTAGTGATTGTACATTTCATTAGATTGTGGACAGGCAAGTTGTGACTGAACCTGAATGCTTTCTACAGCAGAAAGAAATATCTCATAACTGAGCTCCAAGATTGCCCGATGAGTTCATTTTTCTTTTCATTTAAGTGATTTCCTGTGGGGTATAAAAAATCATGGAGCTAATACTGTAATAAACAGAAGAGAACTACACAGCTGTACAGTCAAAATTGTGGTCTCTTTTGGAAGATTTACCTACTTTGGAGTGGTTTCTTAGAAGGTACAATTGATTTTATGAGTGATGTAATTGCTCTTAATATAGCTATATGATGTCAAGTTGCACATGGGTTTTATACACATATTTCCTATATTTAAGACATCTATTTATTTTCTCCCAAAGCCCTAGTGATGATTGAAGAAGAAGATGCTATTCCCTCTTCCTGTTTTCCTAATCAAAGCTGGAGTTTTGGATAAAAGACAAATCACACGAAGTGTCAGACACTTGGATTTCAGAGGTAGCCATGTCTCTCTGCCTGATCACCTTGGGGAAAATAATAGTTAATAATATGAAAAAAGATGAAATGTAGGACTGAAACAGTAATTTCTTTTGCTTTCTATCCCTGTGAGATAGACAGTTAGTATTTTAATTCATTCCTTTAAATGCAGAAGGATTTTAATTTTAATTGTAAGAGGGTGGTGCTGCTCCTCTCAGTCAATATCTGAGTCACGTTCTGCGTGACAAGGGGACAAAATCCAAAGTACCTAATGTCTGAAAATAGCAGCTGTGCCTGAAATTAGAGTCGAGGACTGGGATGAGAGTTGCTTTTCTGGAAGAATGTATTAATAGATAAACCTGAGATGTATGACTACCACTAGCATAGAGATAAAGCTACAGTTCAGATCTATTTAGAAATTAAATGTGGCATTTATGCATGTATGAATCAGAAGGCACATCTGAATGTGACAAACTTCCATCAACTATCATTAGGGATTTACAACTTCTTTTTTATTTTCCCCTCAAGTTTTCTGGCTTTTGTTCATATTTGCTCAGCGTAGGAGCAGTGGGCCCTTAACAGCAAGTGTTGGCTTCATTTCTGCTCAGTTTTCAGCTTCCTGAGCAGGGAGCATTTTATAGATTGTGACACAATTGTTAATTATGAGTGTTGCTCTGCTCATGCTTTGGAATACTAGTGGGAAGATTAAGGTATTCAGAGAGACATAAAATTGGCCCACCTTGCGTCAATGTGGCATAAAAAGATCTGATTTTGGAAGTCAAACTCTTGAATTTGCTGACATTTGGAGGAGCCCAAGTTTGTATTTCTGGCTCATGTATAATTATAAGTAGCAAACATGGGCTTGATTTTGCCAGGTGCTTTTTGATATCTTGAACTTTCCAACAAGTGGGATTTTGTTTCCACAAATTTTATTTCCATACTGCTCTCTCATCAGGGAAACCTTCCAGATTCACATTACGGGAAAGGTTTAGTGAGTCTGTTCCCAAAGACCTCCCGGGGGATGGATTACAATGAAATGACAAAGGCACTCGATGGCTGGAAATGAGAAGGGCCATCCAAAGGATACACCCAGAGCTGGTGAGAGGCACAGGGAAGTGAGCAAGAGCAGGAGGAGGAGCAGCATGGTCAATGCAGCTCTGTATTCTGAGGTAACCCTGGTGCTGAGTACGATCCACACTTGTTGCCTAAAACCTCCACACCCCAGGGAGGAGCTGCATTGATTTCTCCATCACAGAACTGCTATATACCCTATGGGTGACTGATGCCTCAAGCAAAATCAAGTGCCCTGACTTTTTTTTTTAATGCAAAATCTACTGAGAGTCACAAAATAAACACAAATTAATAAGGAGACATCGTTTTTTGTGTGCAGTGTAAGGAAAACAACCAGCACACTATTTTAGTCCAGTTCTGTCTTGGATTTCAGCTCCCAGATAAACACAGCTTTGCATTCCAAGACAGTATTTAGCACAGCTTGAAAAGTGGGCTTGTTTATTTTTAGTGTTTTGAAGGATCAGCTCTCAGACAAATAATTTTTCACGTAAACCAACTCATAAATTCCTAGGATGCTATCTCAGTCATCCTGAATATGCCAAAGAAGTGAAGGTCACACAGTGTAAATTGAAGCTGTACAAGTTTGCATACCAGTTTTTGTGTTTGTATGCAATGGAAGGAAAATATTCAGATGTATTCCATTTTTTATGTTTTCCTAATCTGTTTTTTCAGTTCACCTGTAACCCTTAAATCACTGAGGGAATACAGTTTCTTTAGTGAATAACTGGTGTTGGTGGGTAATGCCAATTTGCTCTGAACTAGGAGGAGAGTCAGTTCCTTTTAGACAAAAATTTCGTAAGAAATGTAAAATGAGTTGTCATCATCCAAAGAAATCCCAGACAAAAAAATCAAAACAACCCCTTGGTGTTCAGTTCTTTTACTTATGTTGGGAAATTTAAATTAAAAAAAGCCAAAAATCAACAACAACAACAAAACTCCAAACAAACAAAAAACTCCCCCTACGATCTTCCCAATTCAGCAACTGGAAATCCACAGTAGTCTTGGGAAAATGACAATGTATATTTTATTTTTCTGACAAAAATTGGTCTATATCATTGTCAACTGAAAACTCAGCTACTAATGACAGCTTTGGGTAGCCTATCCAAATTTCTAAACCTTTTAAGTGATAAGAATATCTTGTATTGTCTGCTCAACACAAGCAATAACTCTTTTAAAAGAGTTTAAGTAATCAAGCACATCAGAAATTTCTCATAATGAATTGACATACACCAAAATTAATTGACATCCCAAACTGCTCACTTTCTAAGCAGTTAAACCGCAGACAGAATCGAAGTTTTTAATTTAGAAAGACCTCTCCTTGCTGAGTGTTGTGCACAGCTGGGGGCTCTCTGGTGGGCGAGAGGGGGAGCTGCTGCAGCCAGTGCACTGAGCAGCTCCCAGGGTGATGGAGGGATTGGAGCATCTCCTGTGAGCAAAGACTGGGAGAGGTGGGGCTGCCGAGGCTGGAGAAGGGAAGGCTCAGGCAGGGAACTCGTGAACGTGGACAAATATCTGATGGGAGGTGTAGAGAAGACAGAGCCAGGTTCTTTTCAGTTGTGTCCAGGGAGAGACTAGAGGTTGGGGGCATAAACTGAAACACAGGATGTTGAAGTTTCACAGAGCTTGATCAAGACTTTACTGCTTTGGAAATAATGGATTATTTCAAACAACACTATTTCTTTTCTGGTTGTTTTAAGATTTCTCAGTTTCTAAAATGACACCTTAATGTATGCCCCTTCATTCTTGTGGCTTACTGCAAAATATTTATCTAATCAATTGTGAGACTGTCACAGAGGAAAAGTCAAGTGTCTATTTAGAATGCAAATTGGTATAAACTAAAGGCTGTAGTGTTTGTGTGTCTGCTGAAGCATTCTGACCCCTTTTGTGTAACTAACGTTTGATGATGTTGAATATTTAATTACGGACTGTGCTAAGTGACTGATTGTAGTGATTGAGGTCTTTTTCTATGGCATATTAATAATATGGGGTGAAATTCTAATGTTTGACCCCAGGTACATACAAGACTCAATGATCTGAAGTTTTAGTTTAAAACTGATCTTAATATAATTGCAAATGTGAAGGTTTTTGTGTTTTTTTTTACTCTTTGAAGCATTTGGGGGCAAATTAAAGTGTAAGAACCTGTATTTGTGTTAGGCAGTTCCAAGCATAGCTTTCCAATATTTAGGCTCTTGCAAATGTAGAAAGCTGTGATTTCTTTACTGATTACTTTAGTACTGGGATTTCTCTGTGAGTGCTAGCTGTCCTGATTTTATAGCTGTTAACCACAGCTTTAAGTGAATGGTATGCATCCCTTAAAATGTCTCCCTGAGAATGCATGTCCTCCTCTGCACCAGCCATTCTCTTCCAGTTCACAAAATTTTCAGTCATGGGACAAGATTAGCAATTTTCTGAATGCCCATGTCTGAAGACAACTGGAAGAATTCAGATGTATTTTTACACCCATGATAAGACAAAACTATACTTTAATGGAGATCAAAAAGTGAAGCCATAGAAAACACTTGTAGTCATTTTAAAAGTGTTGTTTATAATGTTTTCCTCTGTAATTGCACAGACTCTTTTTGTCAGGCATTGGGAGGAAAAAAAATCTGGCTTTTGCTATGGCAACACAGAGGACTTAGAAAATGATCTCTCAGCATGGAAGAATGATGATTCCTAAAATAGTGTAGGAGCACTGAAAAAGAGCGAGATTCTCTCTTGTGCCAAGGTCTTTTCAGCTCTGGAATGGGGGTTCTCCCACAGAACTGACTGTCATTCTCTCATCATTAAACTTCTTAAATAGTACAGTAATTTAGAGCAACCTATACAGTGCTGTAATTTATGACTGTCTGGTTATTGTCTGCCAGGCCCCCTGGATAGATGGGGAGCTGTCAGTGCAGCAACACTTTCCCCAACCCTAATGCATCCCCCAGCCTTGAAGTAAGGAGGAGGAGGGATAAATGGCAGAGGATGAGGATCCTCTCACTTTACACTGCTGGTTAGCTCCAAGTAGCTGAGAGAAGCCTTATGCAAATTAATCTTTTTAGCTGGATTTAGACACATTATACCTTTCAAAGGACTTTCTATGCAGGTAGAAAATTGATCATGAAGTGCTTTAGGACATGGCTGCTTTGTTTCATTAATCCCAGAAGCCAATAACTTATGAACAAAACAATGTCTCAATCTGTGAGGTGATGTTTAGTAATACAGCATTGGGGTTGCCACCTCTGAAGGTGAATAAATCTAGAGAAAAGAAGAGCTGGCAGTAAAGTTTTGCATAGTTCAAGCTAATTACTTTAATGATTTTTAAAATGACTGTGAAAGAACTCATAGTGATATTTCCAGTTAATGAGAATGAATAAAATCCTTGTGCCATAATTTTTTTATCATTGATACGTTCATTCCTTCACCAAAAAATTAGAATAAAAATAAGCAAATATCCAAAGAGTTTATTTTAATGCAAAACACAATTGCCAAGGGGTTTTTGTAAGGATTAATGTCCTCTGCTACCTTCTGTAAGCATCATACAGGATTTTCAACATTTGGGACCAAAAGCATCAAACAACCATTTGCAGGATATCTGCACCATGCAGTCCCTAAACTACTTGTTCCCTTCATTGTTCTGTACATCTGTACAGTACATCTTGCACAACAAAATGGTGACACATGGGAGGGACTAAAAACTAATATATACAGACAATAAGATCTATTTCATGTGCCCCTTGAGTTCACTGGTTCTAATATTCCTCTTTTGCATTCTCATGTTGGGCAATACTATCTCAGAGCTTTCCCAGTCTGCCAGCCAAATGTCACTGGCTGACATGGGTTTAAAGGCAATAATTTCTGCTGCAATTAATGAATTTCTGTTTCTAGCCCAACATGCCTAAGTGAAGAATGGTGTCTCATAGCCAAATTCAATCTAGGGCTACTCTGAATATTCCTCATGGGGAGAACTTCTAGTTATTTGTTTCAGAGACCAAAGACACATCAGCTGTCTGCCTAGAACCCCACAGACTGCTGGAAATGAAAACCTTTTGTGTGTCTTGTTTCTCAAAAAAGCTGTTTATTAGCCTTATAGGCAAATGCACATATTTAAAGGAGTCCACTGACCCATTCACATGCACGATGCACTGAGGTTTTTGTGTTCACAGTGATGTTACTCTCATGTACATGAATAAACATCCTTCGCCTACAAGAAAGGTTGCTCAATAGATTTTTGGAGCTGCTAGGTTTTGCTCTGCCTTTGCTCTGTGCCTGTGCCAATATTATCTGAAGTTACTCAGACCTACAGCTACTGTATATATAACTCACCTAACAGTTGATATAACCCACAGAATTGTCATTATTCAGACCCAGGCATTCAATCAGTGCCTTTCAGTGTCTGTTTTTAAATGAATGAAATCTTCATTCTGTGGTAAGAGTCTCCCTCTGAACAAATCTCTCCAAATATACATATCCCAGGTGGATCCTGCAAGTCCTTCTGTTCTTACACAGCTCAGCTATATGAGTTTTTTGTGGTAACAGCTTTCTGTGCTCTGCAAACCATTATATTAAGTGTACTTGAGAGGGTTAGGATGGGTCTACCAGTTTTGTGCTTTGATGTGGGTTGTGATTAATTTTTTCTTTGCTGCTGTAATTGTGTTTGAACTGTCCTTGAATGGTTGCAGCTATTTTGCCATCAAAGGTGCCAGGGTATTTTATTCAGTTTTTAGTAAAGGTATATAATCTCCACACACGTAAATTCCTTTATGCTATTATCACTAAAATGCTCATGGGGTTGA
>VZTR01004411.1:360755-383367 GCA_013400775.1 Chaetops frenatus
AAAAAAAAGAAAAAATAAATCCATCATGAATACTGATTCATATTTTATGGGGATCAAGAAATATAAAAATATATAATAATTCTAGAATATATTTTCCTTGACTTTCATTGTATTAATATTTTCGCACAGTGTCTTCCAGGTTATGTAAATATTGAGCTTGGGATTTTATATGTAAGGAGCCAGAAAATTAAGATTTTTTTTTTTCCCTGACAAGTTAAATGTAAAAACAAGAATCTAACTCGGTGTATTAGGTGCAACATTTCTTAATATTCTTAAATAATTAATGAAAAAAGATTATGTAGGAAGGCAGCATAATTTGCTGAGGGTATGGGTATGTGGCTCAGCCATCACAAAGGAAGACTGATTTATGTGTGAGGGATGGAAAGAGGTTCTCACATTGGTTTTCTGGTTTAAACATCAATTATGTGCTGAAGTGCTTCCAGACTGAGTGGCCCCATGGTCTCATTCAATACCATGGGCTGATGGATGAGCTGCACCAGGATCATGACAGCAAACCAGACTCACCACCACTCCATGTGAAGCATTAAAGCATCTGTGAAAGTGCAAAGGATTTAGAATTAATTATTCATCTCAGGAAAGAGATTTAGATGTTGGTACAGACAGCTTAATGAAGACTTTAGTGATGGCCAGAAGTCCAAAAAGACATTAAGACTCATAAGGAATAGGATGGGGAATAACATGTAAAACACTATAATTAGACCTGATAGGGAAATGTTCCCTCAGCAATGGGTAATTTGAGAACTCTGAACAAAACCCACACCTTTATTTGTAAAAAAACCCCCAACGATTTAGACAAAACATTTGATTACATTAATAAGGAGTCTAGTCAATTAATAACAGGAATAAAAATAAGAAGGGTGTTCAAAATTGTTTTTGAAAGAGGTAAGAAGCTGTGTGTTTCGTTTCCATGCTCATCTCAGTAATTAAATACTTAATGGGGAAGACTGATTACACCACAGATTTTAAAAAAGTGTTGTGCTAGCCACTGATAGGAAATGAGAAGAGACTATAAGGTTAAGTGAGCTACAGAATTAAGCCAGTGTAGTGTTCCTATGTTCTTGCCCTTTGCCTATGTTCCCTGAAAATTAATCCATGGCAATATTTCAACATCAGCTCTTTGGTGGATCTATGGTCTATCCATTAAAAGATGTCTCAAAGAACAAAGCAAAATGATACCCAGATTTAAGAAAAACACAAAAAGAGTATTATTCGACTGCAGGAAATTTGCTCTTAAATGAAAGATATGAATTCTTTTGAAATTTATTGCAAAAAGCAATGGTACATTGATGTTAATTATTAGTGTGAAGCAATTTAGAACCTTGTTCACATAACTGCACTCCATTGGTCTCAGCACAGTACAACCGTCTCATTTCAATGAAGTTATGTCACTTTTAATTGTAATAGTTCTATCAGGTATCTGCTTTAGGCTGTACTTGAACAGACAGAGCTCTAATTCCCCGCTGGTGTAAATTACTGCGGCTCCATAGGGATCTTAATAATTTTAGCAGTAATGATCTGATCCAGGATAGCCTGAACATAGAATTTTCCTCTGACCTTGTGACAATTTTTTAATTAATTTTATAAGGAAAGTAAACACAACTGAGAAGAGATTAAATCCTACTGCATTTGTAACAGCATTTTCCACAGGACAATGCAGAAGCAGAAAGATCACAACCTCCATCAATAAGTAAAGGATACTGTAAAATGCTTAAATGGGATGGAATTAATCACTACTTAGCTAGCAGGGCAAAATCCATGCATCGATGTTTGTCTTATCCCCCAGCTAGAGACAACGAAATACTCAGTGCTTTGCCTTTGCTCTTTTAGTCCCAGTAAATTCTCATTTTCTTTTCTTGTTAATTAGGAATGTTTGTTTTCCCTTACCAACTTTTGGCACCCTCCTCCACCTCCATTATTTAATTTTCTTTTAAATTCTAGCAATACTTATTCTTTACAGATCTTATACCCTATCTCCAGGTACTTTTTATTTCCTTTGCCATTATTTTGAGCTTTTCTTCACTTTTTTCTTCCCTTATCTTTTTCTTCCCTCTGTCTTCACAAAGTTCAGTGTGCAAGTTAATCTAACAGCATGAAGCTCACTGATATGATCAAGACTTGTGAAATAGAAACTAAGCCCTGACTGATTTTAGAGCCTTTTTGTGGCAAATCTCACATGAAAAAATTGGTTCTTGACATTTGATCAGGTTTGCTTGCTTCTTAAAATTAACCTGTAGGTCTGATTCTCCTTTTATTCTGGAAATATTGTACAATTGTTTCACAAAACTTCCTTCTCCATAGAATAGTTCTTGATTTGATAGGTATAATCTACAAATCAGTTGTGGGAAATTCACACTTGGCTTGCTTCTTTATAATCCCATATATTAATGAGAAGTTTTAGTCTCCTTCTGTGTGTCTATAAAGATTCAAACTTTATAAAAAAAATGATAAGTCTTTTACATTGCTAATACTGTAGAGAGAATATTACCTATATCATGTATGTCTATACATTACTTATATGGAATCGTGGAATGGTTTGGCTTGGAAGGACCCTTAAAGTTCATCTCGTTCCAACCCCTTGCCATGGGCAGGGACAGCTTCCACCCAGACCAGGTTGTCCAGGGCCCCATCCAACCTGGCCTTGAAGTGGTCAGAGATCTGAACAGCTCCAGCACTTCCACAGCTTCTCTGGGCAACTTGTACCAGGGCCTCACCACTCTCATAGTGATTAATTTTTCCTAATATCCAATGTAAACCTTCTCTCTTTCAGTTTAAAGTCATTACTCCTTGTCCTACTTAATGGAGTCACTGCTGCTGCTGCTGTGTCATTTTCCCTGGATTACTTCACTTTCTTTATGTCTTTGGGCTGACAACCCAAAGCTGCTGCAATGTTGATGACCCTGAAAAACCCTGTTAACCTGTTGTCTGGAAGGATTAATTAACTAACTATTGTCCCATTAAGGACACAGAATAGGCTTTTTCAAATGCATCATAATAATTAGGCTCTTAATGAAAAGAATGAATTATTTTGAAAGTTATTCTGTTGAGAAATAGATACAGCAAAAAAAGGAAGATCAGCACAAGCGAACCTCTGTAGCCCATTGTAGGACACAGGAGTGCAGCTCTTACATCCATGCCTGATCCACATCCAGCATCCTGCTTAGTCCTGTCCTAGGCACGAGATGTGACACAGAGAGGCTTTTCTCAGGCACAGGGACTTGGCTCAGCATTTCCAATCTCTCTTTTGAGCAGAGGTTCAGAGGCAGCAGCCAGGTCCCAAGTCCATTCCAGCCAGAGTACAGGTACTCAGGAGAGCTGGACGAGGCCCTTGGATGAGCAGAAGCTCTCAGACTCCTTCAGGGAGCTGGGGGTTGGCATTCCAGCCCTGCCCAAGTGTGTTGAAGTGTGGCTCAGGTGGTGCAGCTGCACAGCCCCTGCTCTGTCAGAGGCACTGGGCAGCACCAGTGCTCTGAGCACAAGGAGGTTGGAAGGCTGGGTTTTCACCACAGCTGATTGGGACTCTGAATTATCCATGAGTTTCCTTATTTTAGATTTATCTAACAAGTGGTTTCTGCCCTTTCCTCTCTTATTCAGACAATGGCATTAAATGTGTGTATTTCAAGCAACTGCAGCAATCCTACTAAATTTACCCAGAGTTCCAACTAGACATAGAGTATCATAACAGTAATGTCCTCATTCTGTCATATTTGCCTGAAATGTGTGTATTTGTGTATTAGGTAGCTTTACCCTGACTAGAAAAAAATACAAAAATAACTGTTTCTCTGTCTTCAAACAGCTTCATTCTGTCAGTAACATTAAAAAATAGAAATAATTGCTTAGAGATCAGAGATAATTATCTCAGGGGCCTGTTGATATTGTTTTCCTTTTAATTTTGTTTAATATATGTATTGTTTTATTGGCTCAGCAGTAGTTTTTAAACCTTCTAGTCTAACGGAAATCTTGTAGGAAGAGTAATGACTTTAAAAGAAGACTAAATAAATGGGAAATATCTGAACAGACTTGCTAAATACAAAATGTCATATACTTATTTTGCCACAATAGACTCAGTCAGTGGCAAAAAGGGCTTGTGTATTTTCCAGGAATACAAACTGAAGATATTAAGTTGGTGCCATAAACATCAAAAGGCAGAGTCTTGACTAGCCATGGCATAAAATGGGATGGTTATGGCTTCCATTTCAAAGGGAAATAATTCAAGACCACAAACTAGAAGTTTGGAACAAGATGCATGTTTAAAATTCTCTTTTCAGCAACAAACTCAGTGTCTCCTGAGAAATTGCTGTGTTGGGAGGATTTTCAGTTACATGAAAACTTCCTATTATAAACCACTGCAGTTCGAATAAAGTCTTTATTCCTGCTCCTACTGAATTTACATGGACTTTAGTGACACAGGATTGCAACAAAAGGGTGCAACTGGCTTATGCTAAGATGGGTGCATTTCATCCTTCTGCAATAAGAAAGAAAGAAAAAAAAAAGGTAGATAACAGGCTGATTTTTAGAAGAGTTCTCCCTTACAGCCTGAATTTTCTTTCATACTTAGCATGCTTCAGAGTGGAAAGTGAAGGCTATCAAATAGCAATGAGTAAAAATAACAACACATATTTTATACTTAGCTCTTTCTACCTGGGACTCTCAGAACTCTAAATACTATCTGATAGATTCTAATGAGTATTACCCCCTTATAGCAAAGAAAGAAGCAGTTCTTTCATTAATATGACTCATCCGTGTGAATGTCAAATAACTGTTTTAAGTTACTTGATTTCTCAGTTTTTGATTCTTGCTATGGAAGGAAGAGAATGACATGCATTTCTGTGCATTTCCCACATTTACATTCTACTTGTGTATAACTTTCCCACAGGGAAATCCTTATCTTCCTAACAGTTCTTCTGGATAAGCTCACAATTAGGCAATTATTGCATGGATGAATCGCCCTGTTTGATCAGTAGATATCTGAAAGTGGAGCCAATGTAAATGAAGAAGAGAGGTAGTTACTGTTGGTTTGTTTATTTTATAGAGAAGTGTTGATGTGTATGAAGCAGGGGACAAGAAGGGCTCACCTACAGCAAGAATACAGGCTGCAGTGTTTTCTGTCTGCTTAGCACAAAACAGAAGAGTAAAATATGCATCTTTATTATTGCAGAGAGCAAGTAATAAAAAAGAATGATTATTTACTTGCTATAGAAAATACATCCATGGCTTTCCAAATGAAGATTAATGGTGTTGATTCTGTGATTAAGATGTTCAAAAGCCCATCCAGGAAAGCCTTTGTTTTATGCATTGTATTACACATTTTGTCAGCACCGATCACAAGTGGTGGATGGAGGAAAATCTGTGTGGGGAGGGGCCCTAGACATCCCCAGCTGATTGATCATTTATCTTTACTCAACTTCTGCAACAGGGATGAGGAGAAGTTGTACTGTACAAAGTGGGAAGGCTGCAGAGGCACCTTTTTCCTAAAGTGAGCACATTGGAAATTCTGCTGCTCCTGAGTCTGCTGCTCAGATTTGGGGTTCATGCTGGGAGCTGGGTTGGAGGCCCCAGGGGATCAGGAGGATGGTGTTTCCTCCTGGACCTGAGTGGTCCTTAACTGCCCGAGGCACTGCTTGTGTGGACAAATGGGATTGGTGCCAAAACATTGCCAAAAGAGATAAATCACTAAATAACTCACATGACTTGTCTGGGTAACAATAGCCCTTTATGTCTGTGCTGCTAAAGTCACCATTTAGACACCTTCTAGAACTGCTCAGAGCTTTAAAAATAAACCAGTATTAGCTGCTTAAAAATACACACATTTCTTTTAAGATCAGATGTTAAAGAGATAATTTATGGTGTGGTTCAACACTTATACACCAGTAAGCTTTTTGAAAATGCCATCTTTTGCTCCCGGGCATTTTTATTTACAGAAGGACATGTAAAAAAGATGGAGTGATTTGTCTGGGTGAGTAAGAGCAAAGTGAGGTCACTCTCCGTAAGCAGCAGCTATATTATGATAAATAGCACATGATAAAGCCATGGTTGGCTAAGCAGAATAATTTTAAATACTTTGCTGGATATTCACAACAACAGCACATGGCTGGTGCTGCCTCAGCATGATCAATACAGAGACTCAGAGCACTTGGTGGAATCTCTTGACTTTCTCCTGTACTTCTCTTAGGTTGAATACATGAGGTGCGCAAGTATCTTTGCTGCTCTAAAGACTGCTGGATTTTCTCTTTGTGTAAATATATTCAAATGTGGGCTTTAATAGCTGCAGAAGATGTGATTTTTCTGCTGGTGTGATGTGTGGTGCCACACAAAATCTCATTTGTGGCTAGGGCACCTGTGTTTTAACTGTGACTGCAAATCTCAAGACACGTCTGAAAAAGCCCAATTGCCTGTAAGGAGGTGTAAAAGGACACGAGGACCTATGCCTTAGGAACCTATGTGGGATCCCAGGATCAGCTAAATCTTGCTAAAATGATAATTTTCAAAGGAGGAATCTGGGCATAGACAGAAAATTTGTACAGCATTATCTGAGCTGAGTATCTTCGAGCATAGAGGTGGGTGGAGGAGATTTAAGGCTCAGGAAACACTGAGAATTTGTGGCAGTAGACATAAAGGAAGGAGGTGTAGGGGGCTGGATACCACTAAAAATATGCCCTTCTCATTAAAAAAAAAAAAATCGGAGTACTTTTTGCTTCTTTACTGTGATTGTTTTTTTCTCTTGACAAGAGTTTCACTTTGCCATTAAAGCATGGGTAATTCTTGTGTTTCTACAAGAAGCTTGAAGATCTGTATGGATGTATCTGAAAAATAAAATTTGCTTTGGAATTTTCATCCATTTCCTGTTCAGTAGGACTTTTAGGTATTAAGTTACCTTGGGGACTAGTCTAACTGACAAAGGCATGCACAGTGTGCAGACAATGGCAATTTGCTGAGGTGGGAGAGATGAATCAATTCATGGTGGGACTGATTTTTTCTGCTAACTATAAAAAGTACACTGATGATTAAATGAGGCAAGGTACCTCATGCTTAGATAGCTACTGTTAAATGATATGGATCCCACATGAATGACAAAATCAAGCAGCAAAAAAAGCAACATTTATTATAGAGAATCATCTGTGGAGGCATCAATTCTTACAATTCATCTCTCAGAGGACTCTCTCCTTCCATCACTGGAATTTAAATATCTTCCTACACTGGACTAGAAAGCACAGTACTGCCATTTTTGGTAAAGTGATAATGATTCCTCTACATTAAAAGGGTAGGTCAGTGCACAAATTTTAAGAACAAGCACTGATTCCAAAGGGAGTAATTTTGTTTAAAAATTGATGGTGGTGCTATGTGACCCACTTTATTCTCAGGGCAGAGAGAGTCCAGTGCTTTTTCTGCCATCTGTGCTATCAAAAAGCACTTGGAGTCAGGGTCAGTTAATAAGGAAGACAGGGCTCATTTGTTCTTCCACTTTTGAGGTCATCAGGGAGTCTCATCTCCCTTTCTCCTTTTCAGGGTGGTCCTGTTCATATATTTGGAAGACTTTAGTATTTATCTCAGTCTAGAAATGTAAGTGTGGTTCTGTGCCATTCCCCATCTTTACTAAGCCCCCACAAACTCACAGCCACACCCCATTTAAGAGCAGATTGATTTCTGAGCATTGCTCGTTATAGAGGAGGCAAAATGTATTGGAATACAGTACCATGTGCTAGAATATTAGCTGAGTAGAGCTAAATTATTTTAAATAATTGTCTCCCATGTTTTCCATGCCATGGGAAACAACACTTAGCCAATAATGTGGTATTAAGAACACGTTTGCTTCCACAAAGGGTTGGGGACTACATTCAGAGTAGTGTTTGTTCACCCAGTAGAACTTCATCACTTCTGTATATTTCAGAGAATTTCAATTAAGCATGAGTAAGAAACCCAACCATTTGGAAACTGTGGGAGACCTCTGCTCTGTGCCTTTCTGGCAGCAGCAGTGTTGGTGTCCCAGGCAGAGCAGCAGCACATAAATACAAGGGCTGTACCTGGGGATGCCAGTCCCTATTCCAGCAGCTCCACCACTAGAGGCCTCTTTGACCTCCACCTCCAAGCACTTCCTCTTATATAACCATTTTAATATTTATCTTCCTCTGCCCACTTGTTGAGACACTTCTCTTTTCTTTAATGATAGTGACATGTTATAGAGTGCAATGGGATGAGGAGAGTCAGGGCAGGCTCCCAGGACCCTCTTGAGGAAATTTGACTGTGCCATTCCTACTTTTCCAGCCAGCTGAAGCATAGAGCTCTCCAGACCCAATCCCCAAGCCCTCAGAACAGGATTTCTGCCAGACCATTAGATTTCTCACCATATTAGCCAAGTTCAAGAGAGTGCAGACAGCTTTGGATGGACAGACACAACCCAGTGCACCTGCCTGAATGTGTATGCCCTGCAAGAAGTTCCTGGGGATGCAGGCACCCACTGCCTGGTTTGGTTGTGCTGAAGCCCATCAACACCTGACTGTGGAATGTCAGATGGAATGTCATGCTGGAGGAGCCTGTGTCTATGTGTGAGTGTGGGAGATCACTTCTAGGGGGGCAGAGTTCTTATTTTTTGTGGCCTTGACCACCTCTTCAAGGCTGTGCTTCTGTGTCTGTCCTCTGCTCCTCCTGTGTCCTCAGAGCTCCTCTCCTGTCCCTTCCTTCTCCTTTGCAGAAGCAGCCTAGCAGTTACTCAGCCCGACTTCTCAGCCCAGAGGCAGCAAAATTCAATTTATCTGTTCAATTAATTCAATTAATAAGCAAAATTCAACAGATCAGAGAACTGGCATTGCAATCAGAATCACAATCCCTGTTGCTAAGTGGAGTTCTTTCAGTGAAGGGGACGTGCCATTGTTATTTCTATGCTCATATTTTATTAATATGGAAGAAACTGTTAAGGGCACTATTAAATCGGAATCCCATATAATGGGAAGTGTTCTGGAAAGATGCTGGCAAGGCTTGCAAAGTTTTGTTAATTTCCCTCAAAGCTTTCACAGCTTTCAGTGTGGCTTTTTCACAAAGCTAAACTTGGAGGATTAACGCCACTCTCCTCATGGTACTCTGTTTACCAAGGGAACTTTTGGTCAAAGGGAGAAAAGTGGACAACTTCAGACTTTTCGTGTCAGTGCTACTTACAGAACAAATATCCATTGGCAGCATAAGAGACTGAAGAAGAAGAAAAGCAGCTTTCTACCTATTGTGTAATAAATCAAAAGGTTCCAGTGAATTTTCTTTGAGTGTTAGCAAAATTGCTTAATCGAGGATTTCAAAGGCTGATCAAAACTGTTTTCAGTTATTCCTGACTTGCACTTGTATCATTCCAGACTGAGCTGAGTCTTTTTCCCTAGTACCTTCCTTTATTTAAAGGCAATAGAAAGAAGAGAAAGCAGTGAATTTCAATTATCAGAATCCCAATGTGTGGGAAATATGACTTCAATTCCTCCTCTGGAACATCTGAATAAGAGCAAATAATTGCAAGTTCTTCACTAATAAAAAGCAGAGGAAAAAAGAAACAATAAGAGAACATTTTCAGAAATTGAATTTTCATTATCTGCAATAACACAGGAAGCTTATCTATTGTGAAGAAAGCCAGTCTGATTCTAATGTGGCATAAATATTTGCATGATAATAAGGTAATGTATTTTAGATTAAGTCAATGTATTGCTCACAAAGAAAAAGAAACAGCTGTGGCCATCCTTGGGAAAATGTGACTTTCTGGACGTGACTTTGTGCATGTGTCAGGACTCTACTGCTAGTTTTCTTTGAAAGTACATTTACTGTTACAGTGCAGTTACAATTGACTACAGACTCATATCCAAACTCTGAGGGTGGCAGAATAGGGATGCAAGAGCTGCTAAAAAGCTTTGATCTTTAGAAATAAGTGAGGAGTCCCAAAAGGAGAACACAAAATATGTCTGTCTGCCTCACTGTGTTGTATTACTAACTTTTAAGGCTTGAAAATTAAAAGGGTTTGTGAAGCACCAAGTGTATAAATGTACCAACCAAATAGTTTTATTACAGAAATTGTTCCTTTACATCCCCAAATGAACTAGGTGGTGAACATTCAGAGATCTTTCTTTTCAAATGTGACTAAAATTCCAAGGCAGTGGCAAAGTGTATTGGTTCTACAGCAGTGGGACCAAAGTGAACAACATACTGCACTGATAACACTGATCCATTATTGGCATAAATGTTGATTGCCTAAGTTAAGGGGTTTACAAAACAAAGCAGCTGCATCCTCAGCTACTGTAAACCAGTTCAGTGATGTTTATGGAAGTAAACACTGTTTACTTCAGATGAGGGCCTGAATATCCTTCCTTAAATATTAAACTCTGTTTTCTTAGGAGAGAAAAAATTATCCCCTAAAATCTCGAAGATGGACATGTTAAAAGGATCACTGAATATTTACTTTCCTTGATTCAGATTTCTCCCAGAACTTAAGAAGAACAAGTCTTTTTAAGGACTACTTTGAACTACTACTTTAGATGTACTTCTGCTGGTCCAGGACAGATGGTTTACACTGAACAGCCAGAAATAATCTGTGGTGTACCATGTACCTTATATTCTATATAAATAGCCTCTAAACAATTGCCAATTATCTATTGGCATGGGAAACTGTGCATGGGATCAGGGCACTTACCCCATGCAGCCAAGAAACCCCATGTTCTTACAGGCAAGAACCAGGAACAATTATTCACATGTCTCATTTTATGAATCAGCAAGAAAACGACAGCATCAGTCTTAGCACTCTCAAAGTTTAGATGGACACAATATCCAAACACAAAGCATAACAAAAGGCCTAGCCAGTGCATAAATTTCAGTAGGTTAATCAAAAGCAAATTTAAAAGTGGAGATGAAATTATGTCTCTGTTGAATGGATATGGTGCCACAGATTCTTGTAGTCCCACATTCAGAAATCAGCTCTCTTGCATGGAAGCATCAGATTTCTAGGCAGGCCATGGAAGACTTCCCATGGAAAATAGTGGGCTTTCCAATCTATAGTTGGATTTTACCATATGTAGTTGGGCTATATAGGGAAAAATATGCCCACAGTCTGCATTCAATGGACAAGAGAATCATTATGGTAACTACAGAGTAGAAAGAAAGAAGTTACAGTGGAAGGGATGAGGCTGACAAGGAAAGTTGAATGAATTTCTTTCTCTCTCCAGAGTGCCAGGCTCTTATTTCAGCAGCTGTCTGCCACTCAGAGCCTCTCTTGGCTCACTTGCCAGCATAAAAACTGTCAGCAATAGCCCAACTGACTTCATGCAGAAAAAAGGTGAATAAAAAAATGACTGGTATGCTAAGAACTATTTTTGAATGGATTCTATAGGGCATAAATAGACAAGGTGATTCAATTCAGCCAGAGAGGGAAAACTGAGGAGATGGGTTACTGTGTATTTTCAAAGGCTTAAAAACAAACTGTAACTTTTTCCTCCCCGTTTTTATTCCATATATCTTATATCCTTTTACAAGGAGACAGTATCTTTTCCTTGTACAAGGTAAACTTTATGGTCTTTTTTTTAACTGTAAAGACAGATAACAAAACTAAATTTGACATGTAGACACCACATTCTTAGATTGGAAAAACATATGCCAGGGAGAAAAAGTAGTACACTGTTGCTGCATTTGGATGAAGCTATAAAGGCTTTGAAAACCAATTATACTTAACATTTCTCATCAGTAACTCTCACCAGACTAAGGCAGAAAGTATCATCCTCCTTATTTAATGATGCAGAAATTAAAGCATGGGGACACAGGTATGCCTTGTGGAAGGTCACTGGCAGAACTAAAAGGAGAACATTATTTTTCAGTCCCCAGCAAATGAGCTTTTAACTAGGCCCACTGCTTTACTATCTAAGCAAAACAAAAAAAGAAAGGTAATATAAACAAAGTCCTTGGTAGTTCAATTTCAGGCGTTCACTATGAAATATCCATTAGGACTCTACTGCTAGGAATTATCCCCATGCATTATTTGGAGAACAAAAAAGCCATGGCAAACTTAAGCCACCACCAAACAAGTTTGTAAACTTTGCTTTATGGAAAAGAAGGCCACATCAATAAATAAGAGTTATCTACTCAGCTCTGGTAATTAGCTTATGAGTTGGATGTGATGGCAAATATGGTTACAGAAAATACAGGCTACAAACTATACCACTAATGAAGGTGTGAACTGCAGCAAGAAGCATTTTCCCCACTTCTATTATCTTTTCACATGAGCCATGCTTATATCTGAATTCCAGTAAATCTGCTCTAACTTTAGGGCTGAGATTTCTCACCTCTCCAAGGGAGCCTGAGCAGTTCCCTCAGCCTTTAGGAAAGCAGCCCATGTACCATTTCCCTTTAGATGTTGCACAGAACAGTAGGCATTTTTGTAAGCTCTTTGAGCCATAAACTCTGAATTCCTTCATTTTCTGGTAGTCTCCTTTTAACATCTTGACAGTTAAGACAACTATAATCCACCTTTTTTTCCCCCTTTCCCCCACCTCCACTATCTTTCACAAAAACACAAAAAATACCCCTACACAACACTGCTGTTAGAATTCCTTTTGATTCCCTAGTAATCATAATAAATCCCTCTGAAACCTTTGGAAAAAACCCCCAGAAATTTGAAAGGCTTTTCCCAAACTCTAACTCCCTCTCTTTTTTTCTACTATAAGGAAGCTGAATATTATAAGGTTTTACACAGATACTTATTAGTGTGTATGTGTTTCAAGTTGGAATTCATCTGAATAAAATCAGCAGCTTAGCAGAACACAGCAGATGTGAAGGGAGCAGCAAAGCCTTGGTAAAGCTTTGCTCACTTGAGTGGATCACTGAGTTTCTTAAACTTCTGACTTGTTCGAGTCTCAGCTGCCTGACACTTGAGGAATATGGCTACTTGTGAAATAAGATAAAGAAAAACCAAAGATTTAGCTGAGCATATTCCATTTTCCCTCCATAGCAAGAATATAGTCAGGAATAACCAAGAACTAAAATTTAGAAGAGAAAGAATAAACCAAAAGGTTCCAAGCAAAACCTCAGCCTCCCAGGAGTAAGAGATGTCAGAGCCAAAATGTCACATCACTCAAATATTACTGAAAATCTGATACTTAAGTATAAACTTGGAATATGCTGACTTCAGATTTATGGGAATGAGCATTGAGTCTGGAGAACACCCAAATGGCATTTTAAGTGATGGTAAGAGGACATAAGCATTTCTCTCTCCCCTCTGCCACTCACAGCTGGGGAGTTCAATGGGATTGTTCTTATTTGGTGAATTCCTGTGACCTGTGCCAATCCCAGGGCATCTCACAGAAGGCACTCAGGTGTAAATCTAACAAAGGTACCCTGCACATACACCTGGGTCGCTCAGATTTGACTGTACCCTGAAATATTTAAAAGTTTCTCTGACAGCTTTGTTTCCACATCAGGTTGTATGTTCTTTTGTGATTAGAAGAAAATTTATGTAGCCATTACATTTTCACAGTTCTCAAAAAATTTTGTGTTCATTCCAGCTGTCTGGCTAAGATGCTGGCATGTATCAAATCTGTAAAAAATCCCTGCAGAGAAGGACAAAACTTTATAGCATGAGAAAAAAATGCCTTAACTCCAACTCCTTTGCCTCTCAGATGAGAGGCTTCAGAACAAAAATCAAGATATTTTAAAATAGACTCTGTCACATTATCAGCAGTCTCAAGGGGATTTTTTCCCAGGCTTTTGTATGGAAATATGTCTTATCTCAAGAGGAGACAGCTGCAACAGGTCTATATACATTAGCTGAGCATTTTTAGAAAGGCTGTACTGCCTCCTTCTCAGAAGACAACTGGTGCCTAACAGTTCTGGCTCTGGAGAGCAGTGCACAAAGCAGGGCAAGAAGAGAAGACAAAAGGAACCTGTGCTTTCAAGACACAAATCTACTCTTGTTCTGTCACCACAAAGAATCCTGATGTCATTATGTTGCAGCAACTTTGTCATGCTGCAATATATTGTAATTTGTTATACTGCAAATATGTATGTACATTACCTTGACTGCTTCCTTCTTAAGATCAGCCACAAGGTTTTGTGCTGCTCTTGCTCTGTAGGAAGCTACATACACTGATCTGCACAGTTTGCTGAGAAGTTAGTTTGCACAAAGGACCTTAGAAGCTAAAAGTCTATAGCATTAAATGCACTGCTGGTTAGTTCATTTCATTGTAAAGGATAAAAATAGGAACCATTTAGAAATACTGCAAATAGCTCTGCTTTTCCAAACTTCACCTTCTTTGCTTTCTCAAGTAAGTAAGTGGCAATGCAGGTGTGTGGACACAGGGTAACAACCAGGGATGAGAACAAATCCTGGACACTTCAGTCTGTCCTTAGAGGTGCATCTGGCCTCTAATTTCATCCCTCCAAATGGTTAACAGCATGTAACAAAGTCTGCTGCTGTATTCACAGGGGTGTCCTCTGTGTTTATGATCTCAGGAAGAAAGCCACTTCTATGATGTCCTGTTTTTCAAACTTCACTCATACTCTTGAGCCTATTTGGTCTTGAGAATGGCTGCATCTCCGACTGCCACTCCAACATTCCTTTCATTCAAAATGATCTATTCATTTGTATTCATAAACATGTCAATCTTCTGGTTCAAAAAGTCCAACCAACCCTTCAAGAACAAAAACACAACAACAAAAAGCTTCTCCTTAATCCACCTCCCTCATTAGCTAGGATTAAAAACCTTAGTCAAAATGACTGGCCTTGTGCCCAGAAAAGCTATGAGATCAATAATCCAAACAGACTTAATGATCCTCTTAGAAAAGAATAACTTTTGTACTTCTCCTATGGAATGCTTTGAAAAAGTGATGGAAATACACAAGAAGTGTCACATCATCTGCATAAGTTAATTTATGTTATTTTGAAGTTGTACAGTTGGATAGGGTCTTTGGGAAATAGGGGTTTTTTTCGTCTTCTCTGTTAAATGACAATCTATCGTCTGCAAAAACAGTAATATGAAAAATCATGAACTATATCAGTGATTAGCCTGTAGGAGCCTAAGAAGTTTCATTAACATTTCCAGTATCTCATTTCACTCATGAGCAGTTTAAAATTATTGTATTCCTATATAAGCTCAGTATTCTACAAGACTTATTTTTAGGCAATTAAGCTTGTTGGTATCCTTATTTTGACACTACTAATTACAGCTTCAAACTTTTTAAAAATGCAACTTTTATTTTATAAACTCAAATGTTGGTGGGAAGAAAAAGGAAAGCAAGCTAAGCTCTACTGTATAGTCCTATATCAGCACAAGGTGGTGTTATAAAAAGTCAGTGCATTTGACCGAAGCAGCGTTAAAACTGCACAGGGAATCCTTCTCTCATGGACAGTAGGAAAATGTTTTGGAGTAGAGACTGGCAGATACTCAGCAGAGCATGGATGTTACATGTGAGTGTGCTAGAAAATGGTTAGGTTGGGCTGACTGCAGCTCTGTGGGAATTAGCTGTTATCAGCATTCATTATCTGCCCTCTCCACTTCCTGGGCGTATCTGTAGCCCAATTCAGGCTTTGTATTATGAAGGGGAATAAATCACCTTTCAATGGCCTGGTATTTTTTGCTATTTGCTCTAGAGATGCTACACAACCAGTTTGAGTTTGAAATTTTAGTAGCCAATTTTGGCAAGATTAACTCATGCTGAAGACAACTCACCAAAATTACAGCAGAGTGATGTGAAGCCAGTGGTTTCAGCAAGCTCATCCACTTGCTCTAGCTTTCACAGACACAGGCTGGCACATGGGGAATCCTGCATGGAAGCTGAAACGCTCTGTTTTAGGCTTCTCTTGCCTGTTCAACGAGGGGAAGGGGGAACAGCTATGCAGACTTTTCCCCAGCACAGCCCCCAGGAAAACCACTGGGATCAGGTGTCTCATTTCACACAGGGCTACTCAGCAGTGCCCGAGCAGGAGGTAAGGACTGAGCCCTCGGTGGAGCAGGGACATCAGCTCCCTCCAGAGCTGAAACACGTTCCTCAGAGCTTGCTAGGGAAGGAAAGGAGAGCCTGTGGGGACAGATGCAAGTGGAAAGATTGGGGCACTACACGATGAGGGCTTGGGAAGCAGATGACAGAGGTGAGGTAGGAGCTGAGCAAATGCTGGAGCCCCAAAGGGTAAAATCTGGTGGAAGACAGAGACTGCAGAAAGGAGAAGCAGCACTGGGCACATGGAGTGGCTCTGCAGCAGGCTTGAGAACACAAAGAATACTTTTTCCAAAAAGTGACATTTTTTCTTTGGGGAGAAAAAGGGAAGTATGTTCATAAACTTTATCTAATGCTTACCTAGAAAGGTCTCCTAAAAAAAAAATTAAATTCATGCTTTGGAAGTGTAGTGTCCCTCATTTTCACTAGAAATAACTGTATAGTTTCAACAGTGCTTCAGTCTGCACTTTTACTGTTTCTGTAAAGGTCATTAAGTTCACTTTCACAAAAGAAAGCTCATGAAGAAAGAAACTATTTGCACCCCATTTTCCTGAGGGAATAAAAACAACTTTTCTAACCTGGTTACATAATTTTCACAGTTCAACTTTTCAAACTGTGAAAGAAATTTTTTTCAGACTCATTATCAAGCCACTACTCAGGCAAGCAGTTCTCCCCTAACAAGCAGCAGCTTCCAGGGCAGCACAGCTGAGGAAATGTTGAGACCTTCTCGACAGCAGCTGCAGACACACTTTCCCTGTTAAACAAATCTCTTTAAGTGTAACAGAAAAAAAAATCTTCTCTTTCACCTAGACACTCTATGAAAAGAATTGCTTAATAGATGTCAGCTGAAGGGTATGAAAACAAACTTGAAAGATCTACCGCAATAATAATTTTTAAGCTGGTACTGGTGATGCAAAATAAAATCTAGTCATTAAATAAATTCCACTAGGAAACCTAAGGAAATGTAAAGCAACAGCAACCTCTGTAAACTATGGCTGTGCTACCAAAGCAAACATCAAAGTACTGAGACTGAAACAGTAAAACCAAACAATATAACGTGACTAAAAGAATCAATTTCTTTTCTCTGTTGTTTGCAAACACTAGAACACTGTAAACATTCCTGTTGCAAAAATTAGCTTTTTTCTGAGGAAAAAACCCTCTGTAATTGGTTCTGGTTCACTGGAGGATAATAAATAGTAACACCCTAGCTGCTGCCAGATATAACATGGTACTTGTTCTGCAGGCAACACTACAATCATACCTGGAAAGTGTTAATAACTTTACTTTAAAATAATACTTATACTTTTCTCAGAGTTTCACTAATAAATGCTTTTAATTACCCAGGGGAAGGAGTCATAATAAGACAATCAGTACTGGAAGCTTTCAAGCAAGTACCTTGCTCAAAGATGGATGCAATTCCAGTCAAATGCTCCAAGCCCAACTAAAGTGATACCATTCCACCTCCTCCTTGATGTGAGACCATTTTGAGGACTGATTCTTCAGTAGTTCATTGTAGCACTTCAATTTAAAACCTGTTCTAATGAACAGCCATAGATGCTATGGACTCTAAACATAAAGAATTGACACGTTAGCATATTAATGTACTCAGATGTCACATAAATCATTAGAACACGTTTTACTGAGTGACTCAGATATCTGGCAATACCCATGCAAAGCCTCTTTAGCTCTTAAATATAAAACAACTTCCTTTTGGCAAAGTCCTGATTAGAACAACATTGATTGTAGTTATTTATAGCTTAAATGCTATAGCTGAAAATTTCTCTAAGTTGTAGATACTCTATTATTAACTACAGTAAAGCTCTAAAAATCAGTCAGCAGAGGCCACTTCAATCTCTGCATGATAATAAAGGATTATTATGTGCAGTAACCTATTTATGAAAAGGAAACAGTGTGCTTCTTTCAGACCCCATCAATTGCTTTAATAAGGAATTGAAAAGCCTGGCCTACTTTATATGCAGATCACCATCCCAGTTGCATAAGGATTTAGAATAGACAAAACAAAACTGTTTTTGTTGTAAATAAGGGCTGTTTGTTTAAATTGCACAATAATGTTTGCATCTAAAAATTATTTAGAAGCTAATAAGGCTTAATAAAGTTTGACTGTATACTTGTTAATAAAAATGGTTTCAATATTCTCCATGAAGGAAAAGTAAATTGAAGGTGATAACATAAAGCTTGAAGCAAAACAGGCCTGAGTTAATGGGAACGAAGACACACTGCATTTGTTTACTGATGGGCTTAAGAAAACCAGTGTTGAGAATGGAATTCAGTTAACTTAAAACATTGTATGAAATTTAAGACAGTGAACTTAATGGTAACTTTCTGTAACAGATTAGAATTATTGCAGAGTTACTTCTGCTTTAGAGACAGAAAGCACAGACATAGACATAATTCAGACTACCAAAAGTTAGTGTGATGAACATACTGATTTCAGCTACCTTGATCTGGAGGACTCCAGAGTCCTGGGTTCAAATTTTTACCTTTGGCATTGGTTCATTTGCCTGTATGTTAATAAATTTAATGAGGTGTGGGATGACCCCTGCTGGTGTCCCTACTTATGAAAGAAATATATATCTGGCAGGATGAAGACATAAAATTTCAGTCCCAAAAGTTACAAATATAAACTCTGTCACAAAATGTATAAAAATACCTAATCTGATGCATAAAATATTATGAGTAATGTTCTGTTAAGTATGAAAATAATCTTAAGCCATTGAATATTACTGTGTTAGAGCTGCAATGCAATGTATTAAGGACACTAATTGTTCACTAGGACATCAGTTCACTATGACATTGTGTTAAATATCTTTTATTAATGAGCTGTTATTCCCGGCTGAGGCATTTGATAACCTCTAGTCCATTGCTAAATCCTCTCAGCTGATTTCAGTGAAACACTCTAAACAAACCTAGAGGGAAAAAATACCCCAATAATTTACATTTGGGTCTGTAAGGTCCTAGAACTAGAGTCATTTGAAGAAGGGCAGCTTTCCTATAAATCAAACCTTCTGATTTAATGCAGCTGACATATAGATCTATTTTACAATTTTTTTTAATTTCAAAAATACAACACATTAAAATAGGTTCGATTTATCAAAGCTAAGAGCAACAATTAAGTAATAATGTACTTAAAGTGCAAAGGCACTTTAACACAAAAAAGTGACACCCAGTGGCTATAGTTGGTAATTGAAACAGCAGTACTGTATATTATTATTTACAAAAGAAAGTCATAGTCCAGGAAAAAAGATCTTTGGAGATCTTCTACATAATACATTAAGTTTCCATTTTAAAATGAAAAGAAAAAAAAAAAAAAAACCCCAACAAAAAAACCCCCCGAAAACCCAAAGGCCCCCTTCCTCATTTCCTTCGAATTCAAAAAGAATTATGCAAGACCCATTACAGAAAGATACATTTGCAATGACAGTTCCTAGAGAAGGGTCAAAAGGAGAGAGATATAGAAATAACTTAAAGGGAACGTTGTAAAAGCAACACCACATCCCTGCTATGCTGCAAGGGTTCCTTTTCTCTCTTATTCCTTCTCTGAATTAAAAAAGTGGAAATGCTGGGAATGCGACAGATGACATCAGTACTGAGTTCAGACTCAAAGAAATGTGATGCTGAGCTCATTTAAAAAATTTCCTTTGTCTCCCACCTCCCCCCTCACAGCTGACTGATTGCAGTTTGTTTTTCCAGAACTTCGAGGTAGTCTGGTTCTGTTTGTAGCTTTCCTTGGAGTAAAGGATGCTCAGGTTTAGACTGTTCAGCAAAATATTTCCTGGGAGTTCCATATAAAACAGTTTTATTTATCCTGTCCTGGTTTTGGCGTCTGGATTCATATGAAGGGGCAAACTGCCTTTTGGGTAAGGTACAAAAGTTATAATGAACTAATCCTCCAGTGGGGAGTTCCTTGACCCTTTCTGCAATATTTTGATACAGCAGCTCTGGTTCCCTTGGTGAGGACTGCTTTTCCAGTAATTCAGCTGCACTGATGGTAAATGCAAGACTGGTGGGGTCTTCTTTTTTGTGGTCAAGACTGCTATAGCTAAACTCATGGAGATTCCTGTAATAGGCAACTGGATCCCCTTCCTTTTGCATGTAGATTGGGTTTTGGCACATCTGTCCAACAGGAGGGGGAATGTAGTTATAAACATGTCCTTCGGTTTTATCATGGGTCTCAGTGTTGTAAGACCCATACTGGAGCTGAAATGAACTGATATCTACGTTGTTGGCACTGCTGGGCATGCTCTGCACCCCCTTCCGGCGCTTAAGGACAAAGACAAACAGACCTGCCCCAAAACAAACAGACAAAATAAACACAACCAGCAGGCCTAAAATTAGGACAGACAGTGGAACTTCAGTGTGCAATTCTGGGTAGGAGCTGGGTGAGACACCGAGATGAGGGGTATCTGTGTTCTGGTTCATGGAGAGCACAGAGGAATCGGACAAGTTGGGGTTCTCTGGGCAGATGGCTTCTTTGCTCAGGAATTTCAGATGCTCTCCAGAGTGCTTGGTGGGAGACTCACATATTACTTCATTGATAACTACAGGGGGATTTGACTGCTGGTTGTTCTGGTCAGTGACTTTCTCTATCCAGTTCCTCAGCCCCAGGATGTCACACGTGCAGTCCCAAGGGTTCTCTTGGAGGTCTATCTGAATTAGAGCCGAGAGCTGGTCCAAGACTCCTCTCACAGGCAGGTGTGAGAAATGGTTGTTTCTAAGGTTGAGCCTGGTGAGGGAAGTGCCTCCAAAGACATTATCAGGCAAGGATCTGAGCAGGTTGTTATTGAGAAACAAGAGATGAAGATTACTCAGAGCATCAAATGTGCGTGGCAGGATCTCCTTAATGACATTGTACTCAAGGTAGAGATATTGCAGGCTGTGCAGCCCCTCGAACATGGACCGGTACAGAACCTCAAGGTAGTTGCCATTAAGATAAAGTCTGCGTAAACTTGTGAGGTTTGTGAAGGCACCTTCTTGTATCACGGCAATTCTGTTATTTCCAAGATGCAGCAAGTCCAGAGAGCTGTACTCTGTGAGATCGGTTCTGTAAATGACTTGCAGATAGTTACTGGTAAGGTAAAGTTTCTTTGGACTGGTTGGCCTGGGGTGGAGATCGGAGATGTTACTTATCTTTTTCTCTTGGCAGTTAACATTTAGGCCATTGTCTGAGCTCTGGGACGTACAGATGCAGCCAGCTGGGCAGGTGATGGGCACAGGAGACTTTGTCTGGTAAACCATGATAGGTCCGAATATTTGTCTGTCTTTTGACACAGAGACACGGGGGGTGGGGCGGTTCCTGGTTTTGGGGGGCCGGCTGGCTTTTGGGGCCCTGGTGGGATTGATGGCAGAGTTGGCTGTGGGCGATAGCCTCGAGATGTGTGGGTCTGAGAGGACAGGGTGTTTTTCCCTCTGGTTTGAATCACTGGAGCTTTTCCTTGGGCAGAGATCTTGCCTGGTGAGCTGGGTCACATCTTTTCCATGAAGCCTAAAAGGGGTTTCACAGACTATCTCACCCACAAACACGGTGATGGTGTCTAGCCAGGCCTTGAGTGGCAGCAAGTCGCAGGTGCAGTTCCAAGGGTTTTCCTCCAGCTGGATTTCCATGATGCCTCCAATGTGCTCCAGCACACCAGCAAAAGGCATCATCTTCAGCCGGTTCCCCCGCAGGTCCAGGTGAGTGAGGAGCACAAAGCGGAAGACATTGCTGGGCAGGGACAGCAGGAGGTTGTCATTGAGAATCAGCACCTTGAGCTTGTTCAGCTTGCTGAATGCCCCCGCTTCAATGGCACTGATGTAATTGTAGTCAGCCTGCAGGTACTCCAGACTCTCCAAGCCCAGGAAGGTGTCCTCCTTCAGCACTTCCAGCTTGTTGTTGTTGAGGTGCAGCCTCTTGAGGGTGCGGAGGCCGCTGAAGGCCCCTGTGCGGATCTCCTGCATGTCGTTGTTGCCCAGGTGCAGGGTCACAGCATTGGAATAGTTGACGAACTCATTGGGGAACAGGCGGGTCAGTGCATTCCCATTGAGAAACAGCTGGTAGATCTTGGACGGGGGCGGCAGGAGGAGGCTGACGGTTGTAAATCCCTTGTTTTCACAATTAATGTTCAGCACGTTCTCCTTCTCCTCACAAGGGCAGCGGCTCTTGCTGCAAATGTCTTTGGCAGGTTTGCGACTCTCTGTCCACGAGATCCCAGCCACTGTTAACAAACTGAGCAACCAAACACCCCTCAGCATCTTTATGCGCCGTCGATCCTCGCTTTGGTACCTACAGTCAAACCTTTTGAGACAGGTAAGAAGAGAAAGAAGAAATCCCCAGTGAAAACGGCCGAGAGCAGAGGCTTCCCGGGGAGAGGGAAAGCAGGTCGGAAGGCTGGCGGGGAAGGGGAGCTGCAAGGCAGCGGCTTCCAAACTCCTCTGGAATCCCCCCCTCCTCCTCCCTTCTTTTCCTCTCGGAAGGCACCTGCAGAGCTGCTGTGGGAAAAGCCCCGTCGGGGAGGTCCTCAAAACCTGGGGTCCCCAGCGCTGGGCTCTCCGCCCGATTCCCCGCCCGTCGCGGCCGCCGCCTCCGCCCAGGCGGCCGCCGGCAGAGCGGTCCCGTCCCCGCTGCCCGTCCCGGGGCCGCGGCGCTCCCGGCTGCCCG
>VZTR01004411.1:383524-460983 GCA_013400775.1 Chaetops frenatus
GCGGGAGCGCGGGGCTGTGCGCGGGGCTGTGCGCGGGGCGCGGCGCGGCGCGGCGCTTTTGCCGGGTGCCCCGCGCGGAGCCGCGCTGACGTCAGCCGGGGGCGGGGGGGACACGTTTTTCCCAGCCCCCCTGTCCCAGTCCCCGTCCCCGCCTCCCTTCGTGGCTCTCGCAGCCGGCTCCGCTCGTGGCTCGGATGCTCATCGTGGGAGAGCTCTGACAGCACCTGCAGGACAGCGCGGGCACTCGGAGCCGGGAAGGGGAATAAGGGAACAAGCGGATTTAACTGAGTCCGGAGAATTTTTGGCCCCGAGTCCCTAAATCCGTGCCCTCAAAATAGAGAGCAAGTCAAGCAGCTTCTTCGGCACAAGCCAGCCGGCAGGCGCGCACGCAGCGCACACACGCGCACCGCACAGAGACACACACATGCACAGCCCGAACACATCCTCCGCACACGCCACACAGACGCGCACAGCGCACAGCGCACAGCGCACATCACACACATGCACAGTCTGGCTCTCGGAGCAGCTGTTCTGCGAATCCCGGACTTGGCATCAGCATCGGTCCCCCGCTCCGGCTGGAGCAGCCCCCTTCCCAAACTGCCGCGCCGAGCTCTGCCCTGCACGTTTGTGTTCTACACGTTCAGGGAAGTTCAACACCTTCCACCAAACCGGGCTGTCAGGCAGCGCCAGTCCCAAGCCTGAATCCCTGCACCCTCTGGAACGCTCCCCCGAGTGCTGAGCAGCCAGATCTAACCACATCTAACAGCATCGTTCCCACTGCCCGGGTTAGCCCCACTGCCCCATCGCAATGTTGTGGTGTAGCATTTGGCTGCCTTTTAAAAATAACAAGATGTTGGACCCGGGTTATTGTGACTTTGCTTAAGCTCCATGCCCTGGGCACAGATCTGTGTGTTGGGAAAGGATGGCTGCTTTTGATCTCTATCTAAAGGTAAAACTTTGGGTTCACACTGTGGGGAGGGGAAAAAAAGGCACCCTACAGGGAATTTTTAAAGTGCTAGCAGAGCAGGGTGCATTATTGCCAGATTCTTATAGGGAACTATATGCACTTTACTTAGTCTCTGGAATCTACAGGGTTCTTCACTTTTCTTAGTCTCTAGAATCCAAAAGAGTTCTGGGATTGGCAAAAGTGGTACTGTCATCTAGTGGTATTTAGCCATTATGTATCAGAGCCCACATTTTAGGAGCAGCAGCAATGTACTGTCTATTCTTATCTCTCTTCTTGAGGCTGGAAAAGGTAACATCCTGCAGCAGCCAGCACAGATGCCTTCGCAGTGCTGCTGGACAGGAATAGTGCTGGAGTTTGTGGTTGGGATTGAAGCAGCTGCATCTTCCCTATCTGAAATTTGGAGAGGTCGTGGAAAGAGCAGGAGCATTCCACATTGGAGCATGCTTTTCGTGTGGTGCTGTGTGAGTTTCAACAAGGGTGGAATTCTGAAATGCACTCTGAGCTGCTCCATTCTGACTCTCTTTATCCAGCTGAATTCAGAAGCAAAAATTTCTAAGATCAGGAAAGATGCGTGTGGCAGATCTGCTGTTTTACAACACTAATACACCAGCAGCCAGATTATTATTCTGTGAGATTTCTTGCTTGTTTTCTGGTCTAAACATGAGGATATGCTGTTTGGGGAGCAAAATTGGACTAGTTACAAGCTGTAGCAAATCCTGTTTTCAGCTCTTTCTAACACAGTCTGGGGGCATGAGCTTAAAAAGAGAAGGTAAAAGGAGATCCAGGTTGATTTTTTTTCTTTTATTATTTTCAGAAGGGAGCATATTCACAGACAGCTGCCCACACTGGCACCACACAGATGCCCATAGAGGCTCCAGTAACCTCCCTTCACCAGATCTCACCTGAGCAGCCCAGCACAGCACTGCCAGCTCTCACAGGGCTCGCTCCAACACTCAGCAAAAATGAAGGCACAAGTAAGTCCAGTGCATTTTCCCCTTGTCTCACAGTGTACGTTTGTTTTATGTCCATGAGTTTCAGTCAGGTGCAGCTTTCTGGTGAGCAAGGAGCATGTCCTGGAATTGGCTCATGAGGCAACACACACTGTCCCACTTGCTTGTGTTTACTGATACGTAGGAAATGTGTGTGGCACTGCTGATGCTGCCTTGGAAGGGGGAGCATATGCATGGCATGCCTCAGCAGTAATTACCAGATCCATGTGGGATGGGAGGAACAGCATGTTAGGGGATTGCAACAGTAATAAGACACAGAGATGATACTGATTCTATTACACTGCAAATGCATGCGTATAATAACCATGGTTGTAGGAGGAGGAACAAGGATTGAAAAAAAAAAAAGAAAAATAATAGCTTCAGCTTTTTATTTAGGAACAAAGTCCTGGTTTCTCAGCATGCCTGAAGTGTTTTATAATCCCTTCAATTAAAAGAACAGCTTTTTTCCTCCACCTGCTTTACTGCCTTTATATTTTATATGTTGCATGCAGGAACATTTTCAGTCTATGACTATCTGGAAACCTCCAGGAGCTGAAGGCCAGGAGGCAGGTTGGTACTGCAGCCCATGAGGGCTTGGAAAACTCAGGGTTATGTCTGATTTATAAGCATTGTGCAGGTCACAAATATTTAGCTGTGTTCTCTCATCCTCCTTATTGTGCAAAGTTATGAAGACTGAGTACAGATTCATAGATTGTGAGGCTTAATAGAACCATTGTGGCTTTTGGATCTTGCATAACCCAAGCCATGAACTAAATTGGAATTAATTCCTGTTCAAACTAGATCACAGTTCATAAAAAAAAAAAGAAAGAAAAAGGAAACCAAATAACATAGCGAGGCATATTTTAGCAATTGCCTACAGTGAAAATATGCCATCATGTCTGGTAAGTTGTTCCAATAGGTTTCATCCCCCACAGGTAAAAAATTGGGCTTTCTCTACAACTCTACATCTAACTGTCTTCAGTTTGAAATGTTTATCCTTGTAATATCCTTGTCTGCTGGCTTAAGAGCCCTTAATTATCCTCTACCTGTTTCCCATGGGGACAGTCCCAGACTGCTGCAGGGCAAGTATGAACTGAATACTTGCCTGGTGCCAGCCTTAACCAGCTTCAAATAGTCTGTTAGTCCTGTCCATACAGAGCAGCTCTTGGCTCCTGCACAGTCCTGAAGCCACCACTTTATCTGTCTGCTGGCAGGGGAAAAAAAAAGCCAGACCACAGCATGAAGCATAAGCACATAAAATTTGGCACAGATCATTACCCTTCCTGCCTAGTGCACATCATGCTGTTGTCCTTCTGGGAGAGTAAATATCAAGGAGCAGAAAAAGTCTGGAAAAATGTGGAGATAACTTTCTTTCTTCACATTGTATCTGCAGGTGGATGCTAAACACTACTTATACATCTTTACCTTTCAGTTTTTCTGCGTTCACTTCTCTGTATACAAATGAAGGAACAAACATATCCACCAAGTCTTATGCAATAAAGAAATGAAGGCAGCAAGAAAGAAAGCAAAAACTCTGTGAATTGGATGGAGGTCAGGATATAAGTTTTACTGATCATTAGAGTCTATTAAGGTAGCCTGGATGCTGCTGGCAAGTAAAGAAGAGTTTATTCCTATAGTATTAGATGCCAATATTGATTTCTGTGAACACAACATGATGGCTGATGTAGTAATACAATGGGAATTAGTAAATATAGGTATTTAGTGATCTCATATATTCCTTGTCCTTTAATCCTGAGCTTATATCAGATGCCCACTCTGTGTAAGCTTTTCGGGTTCTGAGATAATCATCACTGCTTTTCAACAAGTACCCTGTGTTCTTGATTTTTCTGTGTATATGTGTGTCTCTTTGTAGCTGGAGATGTTCTACCTCCACAACTATGTACACTTGTGGGGTCTTTCCTCTACTGTAAAGTGGATTTTTGAGCCTCACTTAAGAGGAATTCTTAAGTAAATAAACAATTTCCAGGTTTAGCAGTGAATAGTATGCAAAGTAATTGTTACTTGTAATCCAAGGTTTTCTCTCATGCAGCAGCACTGGGAAGTGCTGTAAAGGACAGGATGAAAGAGGAGTCTCTGGCTTCCACTTTCTTTGGGCAAGGAATGAGCAGGGCATGGTGAAGGAGGGTGAGCACGAGAGGCAGGGAGGAAGGAGCTGGCAGTCTGTGCCCTCCGTGGCCCTGTGTCCATCCCTGCTCCCTCGGGCTGCCCAGCCCCTGCAGTGCAGTGAGCTGTGCCCAGGGAGGCAGAGGAGGGAGAGCTTTGGGATGAAGCCTCGGTGGAAGGAGAGCTGCTGCATGAGCCCCTTTGGGGGCACTCCAGAGTGGGTGGTGTCTACTGAGCTGCCTTTGGCTGGCAATCAGTGATTGCCTGTGCCTTCAACTGTAAGGAATTGCTCTGGTTTCCAGATGTGCTTTTGAGCTCCATTTCTCCCAACCATGCAAACATATGGAGAGCTGGCCTACTTCAGAATATTGTTTATTGACACTTTGTGACCACCTATTGTAAGAATGAAAGAATTTAATGAACTATGACTTAAAATCAGTGTGCTTTCTAACTCTTTCTTCAGCTTTTGTTTCCTGCAAGACTCAGACCCTGGCCAAGGTTAGGCATTTTTTGAGACCTGTTATCTAACTGCAACATGATTTTTTTGCAATGAGACTTCATCATGATTTGTTTCAGTATATCTGGGGTAATCTATTTTATAACAGCACAGTGTGATTCTACCCTGGTGGTACAAACTGCAGCGGCAGAACTACTAGTTTCTGATGCTTTGTATCATTAATCCTGACTGTCTTAAGAGAATTTAGTGTGTTATAATGGCAGTAATATTGGTTTCAGCAGGAAATGTGAGAGATGTCTGTCAGAAAGCATCCCTGGTAGCCTGTGCTTTGGGGATACTGACAGACTCACCACTGTGCAATTAAGAACTGATCATTAGTTTAGATTTAGCCCATTTTTTTTTCTTTCTTTCTTAGAAAAACAGATATCCACTCCCCTACTACACTCACACCTTTTATCATAGGACCCAACAAAGTACTGTGAGGCAATTAATATTTATGGATGTCTTCATCCTGTTCAGGAAAGTAGTATGTCTGATCCAAAGCCCTTTGGTGTCAGTGGAAGGACTCTGACTGATTTCAGTGGGATTTGGATCAGATCTTTGAACAAATGCTTAGCTTCAAAGCCTGCACTTAGGTTTTATTGAGTGGTTTAAATATTTTTGAAAGCGCTTTGTTTCATCTTGTCAATGAGTCTTTTTCTCTGATAGGAACAACGAGATGAATCTTCCTGATGATAGATATTCTGTGCTGGCATTGCTGAGCAACAAGAACAAAAAAAAGAGAAGTGTGGTGTTTTTTTTTTTTTNAAAAAAAGAAAGGGTGGGTTTTTTTTTTTTTTTGTTTTTGTTTTTTTTTTTTTTTCCCATGCTTAAAACAACAATGGATCTATTATTTATTGTATTTTAAATGTGTGTCTACAGTAATTTCTACCACTACCATTTGTAAGTACAATTTTTCAGATTCCCTCAGTCATAATCTATGTGTTACTTACTGTGAATATTTTTAACTGGAAATGTCCCATCATACAAGCACAAGTGCACACAAGTGGTTTTAGTGATTTAGAGAGTCTTGTTTAAATTATTGTGTCTTCTTGCCTTACTTCAGTGGACAGGGGGCTCATATTTGCATAATGCAGTTGATGTATGGGTATGATGAACATTCACTGTTGAAAGTCTGGTGAGCTGATGTGAGAAGTTTCTTCCCTTTAGTTTTAGTAGTAAGAGAAAAATAATGAAATCTTTCCATATCATTATTTTTATGGCACTGAGGTTGAAAGAATACAAATTCCACTGTGCTAATGACATATCTAGAAATATGTGAGGAGCAGGAGCAATGGTGGAAATTCAGTCCTGGGCAGAGGGCCAGCCTAGAGTGATTCATCATGAAAGCCCCCAATTAAGACCTCAGAACAGGGCTTAAGTGAGACTTCAGTGCCCTATGCCTTGAGCTGGCTTTCTGCAACAGTGGGAGAAAGTTCCTCCAAATGAATTATTCATCGTAAATAATGCATTCTATTAGTTTAGCCTATTTTTCTTGATTCCCTGAATTTATTTAATTGAAATTACTCACCAAATAATTTCTATGAATAATCATGTCCTCAGGATTATTTTTGAGCAGTTCACGGTGAGCACTTCATATTCCACATTCAGAATGAGATCCTGTGTCATTGAGTTGTCAGTATGCACAGAGGTCACATAGTTCTGATTTCTCTTCAGAAAAAAATGAGATGAGTAGAAAAGAAACAGCATTTTTTCAGACTCCATGTGTTCCCAAAAATTCCTTCCATTAAGTTCATTCCTCGAGATGTTTGTGAATAGTTGCCCACTGGAGAAAGAGTTGGGCAATCATTGGCTTTTTTCTGTTTTTCCCCAGGTTTCTAAGAGGAATGTAATGCTGCTTGTGCTCAGGGTATGTGAATGTCTGGCTGTCAGTCAAGATCCCCCCTTTCACAAAAGTTTTGACCCAAATCTGAGGAAAGGTGACGCTTTTAGCGATTTTATTTCCCCACTTCTGCAGTGGATGAGTGGCCGAGGATTGCCCCAGGGGGGTGGGGGGTTTCAGCCTGGCCTCGCTGGGCGGGGTCTGGCTGAGCTGGAGCTCAGTTCCCCCTGCAGCCCCGCTCTGCTGGGCTGGGCACTGGCAGCCAGAAAGGGGTGGATAATTCACCAGTGGTTTGGCTGCTGCTGAGCAGGGTTCCCACAGCTCCAAGGCTGTCTCTCCCCCGTTCTCCTCTCCCCGGTGAGCTGGGCAGGAGGAGGAGGGGCTTGGGACAGCACACAGCCAGGGCAGCTGACCACAACTGGCCAAAGGGGTCCTCTGGACCACATGGTGTCCACTCAGCACTAAAAGCCAAGAGAAGGAGGAGCAGGAGATGACATTTGTTACAAGGATGTTTGTGTTCTGGAGCAACTGCTAATGAAGACCTGCATCCCAGGAAGTGGCTGGACAACACCTGCTGGGAATAAATCTTTTGGTTTTCTTTCCTTCCACGTGCAGCCTGTCGCTTTGCTTTATTAATCTGCCTTTATCTTGACCCACAAGTTTTTCTAAGGATAAAAAAGCTAATTCTCTGAGATTAAATATTTCAATTTTTTTACTAAAGAAAAACATTCCCTGCTTTCCTGCAGTCTTTTCCACATCACTCTAGCCAGGAACTTTGCTGTCTCTGAGCAGTAATAATTTACCTGAAAAATACCCTATAATATTTGTCTTGTGGAGGCTGGTTGTACACATGCTGACTTTGAAGCATGATGTACAACTGCAAGTGGCATGAAAAGAAATTGATGAGACAATTAGATCTTGTGAGAATGGTGGCTGCATTAATTTGTTGCAGAGAATCACTTATAAAGTAGTTCAAACTCCACAGAAACCTTTAAATTTATTTGGCATCTGAAGTAACTCCCTGTTTTGGTATTGCACAAAGCACAATATAAACATACATAAAATCCTGACCTAGACTTCAGCCACAGACAAATCTCCTTTTGGCTTCATGGGGCCAGGATTCCAGCTGACTTCTGCCCTGGGGAGTTACACACAAACACACAAATCTTGAGTAACTAGTAGGATATTTTATGGTGAGATGTGGGTGCTTGGGTAGAAAATAGGCATACTCAGAATATCATCTGCTATTGACAGTGGTTAAACTCTGATGGTGCTTAAAACTGCTTGATATCTCAATTTTAACATTACTGTTTACCTGGCCTTGAAGTTGCTTTCCTGGCTGTCCTCAGAACCATCTCTGGCTTGATAAGACTCATTCCAAAGCAAATCAGAAATGTGCCAGACATGCACATTAACTGAAAGGACAATAGGAAGGGAAGGACTCAGTCAGGACAATGCCTCTGCTTTATTTTGCAGTCACTGGGGTCTGGATGCTGAAGGTATTTAACCATCTTCTCTCCATCCTAAATGCCAGGGGATGGGAGGGGACACCTGAACCTGTGCAATAGTCGGTGGATGAGTGTGTGCCCAAGTGCTGCACAGCAGGGACCTTGTTCTTTGTGTGGTGCCTTTCCAGCCCATGAGATTCCATGTGAAGTGGAACAGCTTTGGCCTCGATAGAAAGTGTGTATATGCATTCCATAGCTCTTGTGGCATTTCTTTCCATTCCAAAGCATATAATTCTTGAACAACTGCCCATCCGTTATATGGCCTTCTTTTCATCATCTATTAGTCTTTTTCCTGTAAAGCAGTAAAATCCTTCACACAGCAGGAGATTTTTATGTCCAGTGTGTGCCTGAGCAGCAAGTAAAGCTGGGAGGAGAAGAGAATAACTCAGTCAGCCTTGGTAATCAACTGTGGCTTGGAATCTGGAAAATCCATTTGCACACATATTTGCTCAGTGTTTTTGCATTACAACCACTACACTGGTTAGCATTTGAGCCTTCTGATGAGAAACATAGTTGCTTTTTCAGATAGAAGCGTTTGACTTTATTGTTTCTAGATGGTGTTATTAATGCACTTAGAATTCTTTAGAGCTGAGGTCCCTCCTTTACATATGTTTACATATGACCTGCCCAGTGGTCCAGATCATCTCAAGTATAAGCACTTCAATACCTTTCTTTTAGAGATGTGTCTTTCAGAACCCTCTCTTATCTTATGACAACTACTTTTGTCTTTTGATATTTTTTTTTACTTATACAAATACCTTAAATATTTTTTCTTTTGGCAGAATACTTAAACATCAACAGCTAACAGGTGTCATTTGGCAAATCACCACTTACACAGTACCTCTAGCAGAAATGGCAGATGCATTGCACCTAAGAATTTCTCACCCCAAAAAAGATTTTTAGTTGTTATTTTTTATCCTTTCTGCTATTAAAATTTGTATTCAGTATTAGTATTTTGATACTGCAGGAACATCTGATAACATGAGTCATGAACCAGCCCTCATTGTTGTACTGTTGGCTGTTTTGCTTATCTCTTTCTTTCTCCTCTAGAGTGCAAGTATAACTGTGAGGAGGGGCTCATATCATTTTTGTGCCATACCTTAAGAGATTTTGTAATATGAAGGCTTAGATCTAGAATTATAATTGTGTGGGATGCAGAATGCACAAGCAGAATGACAGCACTTGCCAGGTAGCTCACAATGATGTATTGAGAATTTCGCTGCTTTTTAAACTGAATGTGGACATAAAAGATGCACCTATCTCTGAAAGATGGGTACAATTAGATTGACAACTTGTATGTCAGGCTTCTTGTTGGTGTCATTTAAAATTCCTGAAATACATTGTTGCCACTCCCTCCCTTCTTCCATTCCCTGAAATGAGGCTTATACTGGAAATGCTGACAAGACCCTTATCATTTGAGATGGCACCATGCACAGCTTTAAATACTGGTTATAAATGTTAATGTGTTATCTGAATGATATTTTTTCCACATGTAGGCAGCTCAGGATAGAGTCTCAGCAATAAATTTAACGAGTTCAGGGGGAAGACGCAGTATGCTTATGTGAGTATTATAATGATTGGCATTTTTGCAAACAGCATATGATAAGTGGTGCAATTTTATTTTCAAAGTTTAATCAATAGAGAGCTCTTTGATATTGCCATGTACTTTGCAAATAGATGCTTCCTTGGGATGACAGCAAAACAACTTCTGTTACATGGTGTGTTTACGCTCAGGGTTTAGTCAATCTGCTTTAGTGGTTGTCATAACTTTTGATATTCCAAAAATTAAATAGGGACTATAAAATAATTATGCTTTATGGTGGCATCCTCTTGCTGCTAGCCTGGGTCATCTGGCTTCACAAATGTTGAAAAGGGCACAAAGTCCATCACTGTGCCAATTACAAGAGCATGGGCTGTGCACCAGTTTATTCTCATTTGTTGTAAACCCACACCAGCTGTTGCAGAGGAAATTGAGGTGGATCTTGAAGAGCTTAAAAAGGACTTTATGAATGTCTTGTGTTAGCTTTTAGGAATGAATTTCCTGTCAGATAAGAGGAGGCAGAAATGACCTCCACATCACTCTGCAGCCTCCCCTGTAATTATGATCCACTTGGGTTTCAAAGTGGCTGAAGCTCCTTCTATGTGAGCACAGTAGTCCAAACCCCCCAGGGTGACTTCTTCAGTGGGCCCCAGCACCAGTACTGGTGCTCTTCAGGGACCCTGAGAGAAGCAGAACATCCCTGGCCTTTCTGTGGGACTTTTCAAGCCAGCACGGAGGACTTTGGGGGATTCCCACTGCTCTGGGTGAGCTTTGTTCTTGCTGAGCAGAGCCTGATGGGCTGTGTCTCTTTAGTTCTTGGAAACAACAGTAGCAGTGGAAAGCTGACCTTTGGAAGATCATTTCCCAAGCATTTGAAGGCTGACCATGTCCACATGGAGCTGTGCTGCCAGCCCAGCTTGTCCTCCCTCTAGCAGCAGATATTCATGCTGGCCCCACAGGAAAGGCTTCCCAGGGAAGCCTGCCTGGAACAGAGGCTGATAATGATTTATTGGATGTGGCAGCAGAAGGACACACACCATGAACTCAGAGATAACCTTTGGCAGGGAATTCTCTCTGCCACTCTCAGCCTCTCTGATAAAAATACACTAACTGGTAGGAAACAAGGGCCAGGTCATTCCCTGCGGTGGTGCCTGGCACAGATCTCCCACTGCCATCTCTGGAGGTTCTGCCTCGTGCTCCTGGCACTGCTACACTCAGGTTAAATCACCTGAAATGTGATTGAATCACCTGAAATGTTTCCTGGTAGGAAACAAGGGAAACAAGGAAGCTGGAGCATTTCAGGTGATTTAACCTGAGTGTAGCAGTGCCAGGAGCACGAGGCAGAACCTCCAGAGATGGCAGTGGGAGATCTGTGCCAGGCACCACCGCAGGGAATGACCCGGCCGGATCCCCATCGCAGCACGGAAATTCCTCCAGAGCCAGGAGGGGATTTGGCAGGCTGACAGCAGTGTAAGATCAGGGTGTACGTGTGCTGTGCATACCTGATGAGTTGTTGTAGATGCCGGTGAGAAAAACTGGTTTTTGGAATTGTATTTATTTTTTACACTTTTTACTTGCAGCAAGAAGATGCTGTTTCATCATCCACATATTGCAGCTTCAGCTGGAGTTCCGTTTATGTTCATACAAAGATTCAAGAGAATGACCTAGAGAGAGCAAAGGGGTTTAACTCCTTTTTATACAGTTTTGGTTTTTTGTACATGTGTGTGAGCTCTGTATGTACAAATATATAAATATATGAATCTAAATATGTAAACCTGTTTGTTTAAATAAGATGTATTTTGCTTTGCTGTCCCTAACCAACATCAGTTGCTGGGCTGCCTTTGTAAATATGCTATAGTGGCTGATTCTTTTGCATTCTTTGTGCTATCTTTGCTTCTGCTGAATAGCAGCTGACACTTTAATTGGGATGGCTGAGCTCAGGCATTCACCTTTGGAATTGGACACTTTCCAATGCAAAGAGAGGGTACCACAAACTGACTCTTGTGTCTTTATCCTCAATCAAAACTCCATTAAATCAGACCTATAGTTTGTAGTGAGGTACATTCTCTCTTGCATTGAAATGCATGGGAAAGGCTGGAGACTCAGTTTTTAAGGTTAATTCAGTCCTTGAAAGAATTAACTGAATTTGTTTCTCTATGTTTCTTCCCCCTTTTTTTAAGAAACTTTTTAATTACCTTCATCTTTTCTGGTATATTCAGATACACTTTTCCCTTTATAGGAAAAATTTAATGTACTTTTGAGTTTATTAAAAGCCATTTTGATAGACAGATTCTAATTCTCATTTTAAACAAAAATGAGCAAATGAGCATAGTGCTTGACATTGTGTTAAAATTTAGGCATCAAATATTACTATATTTTAATGTGAGTTGTACAGTTAATCTTTATTTTTGTTTAACTGACTGCTAACATTACTCACTTCTTAAGCACTAAATGGGAATTTGGTTTTCAGTTGGCTACACTGTGTTTGGAAAATAAAGGAACAAATGGTTTAGGGCATGACCATTCAAAAATTCTTTGGTAGGGGTGGAAGTTTCAGAAACCAATTTTTTTTTAAACTTATTTTCAGGTTCCTGTTATGTTTCTGCTGTGGACCCTACTGTTGATGCAGAAAGGTAAATACTCTCCTTTGGAAGGTTGCTTTTAGCTACAAGAAAACAGGCTTCTGTATTGATACAGTAAAAACAGTTCAGTGATCTACCTGTGGATCAGAAAAAAAATCCCCTCTATGCCCCTAAAAAGGATTCCCAAAGGCTGCCTAACACTGCCAGCAGAGACAGTCTCCTTGTAGAGGACCATCCAAAGTTTGAGGCAGGAGAAAACTGTTGGCTTGAGTTAGTCTCATAACTTTCTTCTTTTTGTTACTGAAAATAGAGCTATTTATCATGCTTACCCTTCAATGTCAATATACATGAAGAATGGAATGTGTTGTAGGAGGGAGGAGGGAGATATCATCTTGTTCTTTGACTCAATTTTAGTTGAATTGATTTTGCAGAGGAGTAAATTTGTATTTGTAGACCTCCTCCCCATTCCAGGCTTCCTTTTGTTGCGTTCACTTCCAGCCCTTTCTCCCACGTCCCTGCAGAAAATAACTCTTCTCAGTTATTTTCAGTTAAAATTCAGTTCTCTTAACCCTTAGCAATAATCCAGGCAGGAGGGAGTTTGAGCAGGTTCAAGAAAGGCCCTGTAGTTTCAGCACAATAACATGACTCTTCTCATTCTAATGATATTCCTTGCTCCTTGTTAGATTAAAGAAGTTTTCTGTGACTTTTTTCCTGTTGTTGTACAACACGCTTCAGTCACGAAGTGGCAATGTTCTCCATGGATTGCAGAATTTTCTTCTTGATTCTTTTCTTCTGTTCTTATGATCTCTTTCTTCTCATCTTAGCTCTGGCTAGAGGTTTTATATCTGTTGTACTGAATGTAAAATGCTTGGAAAGAGCAAGAATGAACAGAGACTGACAAGGTAGAATTCTGATCAATCGTGTCACACCAAAACATAGTAAAAAAAATTATTCAAACTGGAGGAGGCACAGAGGAGGGACTGCTCAGGGAATGCTGAAGAAAAGTGGGGTAAAGTCTAGTTTTAGAGGGTGGTTTGGAGATCCCACTCTTCTGTCATGACTGGTGCCCACGTACTCTTCTCATACAGACCCTCAAAGCCACAGGGTGGGGATTCCCAATGGGGCAAAGGCAAGCAAGCAGAAGTTACTGTAAGAACACAGGTCCTTGCATTTTCTTTTTGATGTTTCACTGCTCTGTTTACATGACCACCCACAGGGTTCAGCACTAATGACCCGCTGGAGGTGCTGAATGGATGGCCATACATTCAGTCAAGCTTAGCTTCACAATTTGTTGGGACCATTACTAGATCTTGGAGTTTTACTTGGAGTTTTACTCCATTCAAGCTGTGTTTCACTCTTCTGAAAGACACTGAGGCATTTCACACCTGATGTCACCCAAGAGTTCTCCAATACAGCCTCATTTGATGCATCTTCAGGCATCCAGGAACCTCTGGAGAGTCACTGATTCCAGCCAGCTTGCAGTGCATTCTCAAATTTTGGCATTCCTGCTCTCATAGCTTTGGGGTGCTGCAGTGTCAGAGCAAGCAGGCATCAGTTGACACAAACAGACACAAACAGTTTAACTGGAGGTACAAAGCAGTGAGTTACAAGTGTTCACAATTAACAAGTGAATTTTAGTGGAAGCTGAGTCATGGATTCCCTCTGTGGCCTTGAAATTGCTGTCAAAACAAAGTGCTGGGCTTATCTGACATTCAATGCAGAAATACATTTGATGCCTGTGCTCAGGAACTTTGACAATGGCTCAGAAGCCCCTTGCTCTGAGCAGGGGGAAACACAGGATAGGGTGGTCATGGCTCCAAGAGTAACTATCAAGTGAAACATTTTCCTTGATGGCATCAGTAGCAGAACACCAGAGTACAAAACCCATCTCCTTTGAAAGATAGACTTGTTTTTGCAGATGTTGGAAAACAAGTTGGTTGTTTGTTATTTGGATCCCATACAAGGGAGTGTCTGATAATGAGTTGCTTTTATGCAGAGAAAGTCAAGATGATTTATGTGATTGCTTAGAGTCAGAAGAAAGCTGTATTGACAGGCCTTAGCAAGTTGTGGACCTAAAGCCATCCTTTTTTGGCACTCCTGAAAGCAGTGTTTCACCTTGCTAACTGCAAAATGCCATCTGAGACCAGCTCAGGTAGGCACACAAACACTGTGGCCAGCCTCCTCTAATGTGTTTTTTGAGGTCAGATCTCCTGGAATGCAGTGTAACAGAGGTGCTGTGTCCTGAGTTTCTGAGGCTGCCACCTGCTAATTGGATAGACTGTCTCTGCATTAGTGCTGATCAGAGTTGATGCCCAAGATCAAAAGATAGCTCAATGAAGATAAATTTGCAGCAAGAGAGAATTTGTTGTGCATTTAAGTTACTGAGATACAGAATAAGCAGAGCACTGGTATTATGTAGGTGTGTGTAAGAGTGTTGTGAGGCAAGATCCTGAGACACACATGGAATCTGAGCAGCTGGACATAGGGTTTAAAGAAAATTAAGTGTCCTAATTTGTGTTTGAAGCTATAAGCTTTTCCGAGTATCTTAAAATTCCTTCCTCAAATTCTGTAGAAATGGTCCCACATCCCTAGGACATACCATAGGACTTTCTTATTGCTGTGGAATCTTTACACTGCCATAAGAGTATGTGAACCTGTTTGTAAACTGAGGCAAAACTGGTTCTGCAGGCCATATTCTGTGATACAGGGAACTCTGCAACAAAATCAGAGGAACTCCTGCCACACAGATGTAGGAATGGGGAAGCACAGTGTTTGGGATACTATTCTTCCTTTTACTGTAGTCAGCAAAGTTTTTCCAAGCCTCTTTCTTTCTGTTCAGACACTTTGGGATATGTGGCAGGCGAAGGCTTTTGAAATAGAGTGAAATCTAACCTGGAATCCTGGGGGAGCTTTATTTAAAGCAGGTGGATGTACACACACACTTGCTATGCCAACAACCTCCTTTTTGCCCATGTGAAAATAAATGTTATCTCTAAATTTGCAACAAATACGCCCTGTTTGCATGTGTTACCCTTTCAGGGCACCAAACAGTGATCAGCAGGATAAGACTGGAGGGGACTGAGACTTTCTTTCTGCTGCAGAACATTCTGGTGGGGTGTAAGACAACGAGGAAACGCAGAGGCTGCTGAGGATGTCTGTACAGGTAGTGCTCAGCATCCTCTGAAGGGCAGAAGAATGGTTATCCAGAGGGTGAGGGCCACTGTTTAAGGTAGGTAGAGCCAAGCTAGGCTAGACCAGGAGCATATTGTGCTGTGTGTGTTCTGCTGCTTCACTGACAGCACTCGGTCTGTCAGTGCTGCAGAGCTCTGCCCCCTGATGTCCTGTGAGCATGAGGATGCTTTCAGTTCTTTGCCTCATCTACTTCTTCCTGGTCAGGTGGCCTGGAGCAGGCACTGGCCACAATGCCACCCACCACGGGCTGCCCTCTGGTGCTGCCCTGCTGTCAGCTGGCTCATCACCTGCCCCAAGGCACACACAGCTCCGTGTGCCCCAGTTGCTCTCTCACATCAAGGGCAGCTCTTCACCTTTCATGTTCTGACCTGTCCTTTCTGAAGAGCTGTATCCATTCTTGGCAGCCCTCAATGGCACCACTCCCCTCCCTTTCCTACAGCCCAGTGCCATTGCTGTGGTGCCAGCAAGATCCCAGCCCATCCCAGACCCTTTGTTGCCTCCTGTTTGTCCCCTGTAGTGTACAGGCTCTTGCAGGGGATCACTGTGAACCACAATGAGCCAGCACTAAGGCCTTGCACCCTGCCCAGAGACACCTGTTCCAGCAGCAGGGCAGGTGCCACAGAGGCCAACCAGCCCCAGAAGGGCTTCTTTACTTGCCCAGCCGCACTGAGCCAGCTGGCATGGAGGGGCAGACACTTTCTCAGTGGCTCAGACACCTGCCCCAGCACTTTGGTGATGCTGTCCTGCACTCGGGCAGGTGTGTGAGCCCTGCTGCCTGTTGGTGTGGTGTTCTCATGTGTACCAAGACTCAGAGTGTAGCAAGCCCATGACCTGAGTCCCCAGTGCTGCACTTATTAGCAGCAGGCTCAGCCCTTGCCTCTGCCTGGTGCATACTAACACCTTGTTTTCATCCTTCCAGGCCATGGGAACTGTCCCCACACACTGCATCCACAGCTGCTCCTCCCGTGGGGTTCTCGGGGTGCTGGGGCAGCACCCAGGGGACCTCGGAGGTTTTGATGGGTTACAGGTGATCCCATGTATGAGGGGAAAACAGGAAATCATCGCTTGTTCAGAAGACCGTGCACAGGATTTATGATAAGTAAGATTTTGCTTTTTTTTTTGTTTGTTTTTTCTTTTTCTTAGTGTGCAGGCAGTTTTTCATAAATTCTCTGCTGCCTCTGGTTGAGACAGGATGCCCTTTATGCTGGCAATATGGTGCTATGGAGCTGGCAGCCTTCCTTTTTCACAGCCCCACACGAAATACAGGGCAAGCAGGCAGGGGAAAAGAAATCTGAAAAGGGAGAAGGTTGTGCTGTTCTAGTTTCCCTTCCCCTCTTTTCTGCCTGCTCTTTTCCTCAGGTCTTTTGCCCTACTATAAATGCTGGTAAAAGCCTCCAGTCCCAACGAGCCAAATGAAGAGAGCCACGGGCTCAGGCAGTGTGTATCTACTCTAATTTATCTTTTCTTTCTTCTAGTAATCCAGTCAAGTCTTGCATGTTTGATGCTCCATTCTTTGGGTCAAGAACACATTGGTTAATAGCCAATTATTTCATACCCTAAGGAAGTTTTGTGGAAGAAGTTCCTGGGAAGAGTCAACTTGTTTTGGGAAATGAGACCAATATTCAGTAAGTGAGATATTTCCCTTTGCTCTCCTTTGCAATACTGTCCCATCTCAACACAAGGCTGAGTTTATTGCCGTAATAGCTGTGATTCAGATAATCATAATCATAATCAACGTAATCATTTCCCTGGGTTGGGTTTTTTTTTTCTTTCTTCTTCACGAAATGTGAAGGTTTAGCCAGGACACCATAGCAAAAATTTCAGTTAGGTAATTAAATTCAGCTTCTTGAAAATTCCCCTTTTAAAATCTATCCCAAACTACTGGTTCCTCTTCCTCTGAGCACTTTTAAAGGGTGAATTCACTTTAAATTTGCAGCTTTCGAAATTCTGAAGCCTGCTGAAATTTTTCTTGACTGCCTAAACCAGGATGTGCAGTTCTACCTGAGATATCTAAAGGCACATTTTTGCATGTTTAATTGTTGTTGTTTGTATTCTTGTTTAGACACAACTGATGTAGACTCAATCTATGACTAGCAGAAGTAAACAAAATTATTTGCATAGGAAAAGCAAGCATTACTTAAATCTATTTTTCAGTAATGGGTAACATAGACCAGGAATAAATTGAATTTTTGTATCGAGGGCTATTTTACACTTGCAAAAATCCAATAATGAAAAATTAGATTGAAAGATAATCTGAGGCAAGCAGTCTGGAACAGCAACCCCGAACAGATGATCCACAGTATAAATTACTGCAATTTATTTTTTTAATTCACTTGTGTTACTTTATTATTGTTTATTCATTTGATAGATGGCATTTAATTTCAGTTTGAGAGCTTCAGGATGAGTGTTTGATGCTAATGGTTGGAATTTACTCCTGGGCAGAAAGCCAAGGTGCCACAGCCATGTTCCAGTTATGCCCTCCAAGCTGTGTTTAGGTGCCTTTCTGTTGCCCTTGGGGTATGTTTTACACAGGAAGCTTAAAGCCTAAAGCAGGCCTGCAGCTCACTTGCTGGAGCAAGGGAAAGATGCCTTTCCCTCTCCCCTGTGCTCTCCAGCAAGAAAATCAAATTATTGGATTACTGGCCCTTCAATTGTGCTCAGCACAAATAGTTCAAAATCCTATTGTACTGGAGACCTTTGAGATGAAATGTAAATGGATAAAGAAAACAAATGTATTAAATTGGTCTAATATGTCAATACTGTGCTATTACCTGATTAAGTGAAATGGCTATGACTGTTCTTCTAAAGAGCCTGATGTATGTAAGGCATCTGCTGCTGAACTGGCCACACGTTAAAAAAAAACAACAAACCAATAAACCAAAAAAGCCCACACACAGGAGCCTACTGGAGGCATAAATTAATGTAGATTTTCTTTCCTTGCTTATTTTTATCTCTGGAAAAGAAAATCAAAGGAAACAGATCGATCCTGTGCAGGGTTAAAATTGCAATTACCCAGGGATCTGCAGCACATGAAATATTGGGGCTGATAAATTAGAACCTGACTGCTTTGTTCTACACATACCTATGTATGCATTGGCTTGAACTTTGAATTTCGTGCTTTCTGCCGTTTTTTGTTGCTTGCACATGTGTTTTATGTATTTATTTAGGGCTAATTCCTATTCGTTACAATATATTTTTAAGACATAATATCAGCTAAGCCTGGGAGAAGCATCAAATGGATTTTAAACTACCTTATTTATGTCATTTTTGTGCACATTCACACATACAGATCACGATCCAAATGTCACTCAATTGAGCAGAATAAAAAGGTCCACAGGAAAGTGTAGGTGAGGTAAATTCCTGTACTTTACAAAGTGGAGAAAACTTTTTTAACAGCCAGGAATTCAATTCTTCCATTTTATATTAGGCTGCTTTCTCTAGAAGTTTCTTGTTAAAATTGTTATCTTACTGTCCTTTTGTATTTATGTGTCCATAGAGCAATAAATAGCTATTGAAACACAGCTGTCACTGTCCCTGTCACTGTGTTTGAATTTCTTTCACTCCACAGTTTTGATGAATTCAGGGTAGCTTTTGTGTTCAAGTGGATTTTTTGCTGGCCAAATATGTGAGCACATATTCTAATGACTTGGGTTTCAAATAGAGCCTCCAAAGCTGACTAACAAAATGCACATTAAACTAGAGGCTGAGATATATTTTTGTAGCTTGTTGAGATTCTAACAATACATATTTGTATTCATAAGATAATAAATGTGAAATGGATTTGATGCTTACCCACCTGAACATTTTTGAGTTTAAAAAAAAAAGATTGATAGACAACGCCTTCTCTCTTTCACAACTAATAAGCTTCTAGTTCATTAAGTTATTACATGCCATTCCTCATCTGACAAATAGAACCCATAATTCAGTTTTTTCCAGAGCTGCACATTCTTTAAGTCTACAGACTAAATCACCAGAGCACATTTTGTCAATAAAGCTTCTGTTTGGTGGGGGAAGGAGGGGGCAGTTAAGTAAAGTAATATGAAATGCAATCCATTCATTGTGTCAGAGGTCATTTATTTGCTTCAATATTGCTTTTATTCTATTGATACATTCACTACATGATGATTATTATGTAAAGCCCATGGTTATTCACTGCATTATATTTAAAATGTTTTACATTTTGTTGCAGGCTCTTACACTTGGGAATCTTTAGCGTTATCTTGAGAACTGTCCTCTTGCAATGAATCCTTGACAATGTATTAGTTCAGCTCTGCATTTACTGAGGGATAAAGGCTTTCTTCTGTGAGCAGTGGGGAAGCCAAAGAGACAAACAAAAAACCAGCCATGTTCTGCAGCCCTAAACCAAAAGGCTTGTCTCTTCCTGAGCCAGAACTGCCCAGCACAGATGCAGGCAGCCAGTGACACCTTCAGCATGGAGAGTTATATGGGACTAATTTGTGTCCTAGACCAAGTTTCCAGCACTGCTCTTCTCACCAGGGCTTGAAGAGGGGTTGCTGTGCTCTGTGTTGAGTATAATATATAGTATCTATTTGTAGAAAATACAACCCAGTGACAAAATTCTTGCCTAGGGAGTGGGATAGAGAGGTCCAGGCTCTTCACAGCTTTTAGTGATTGAAACTCATTTTTCCTGTCCAGGGAAACAGGCAATTATGATGGGGGGAGAAAAAAGCAGTGTGTGCTGCTCTCCCAGCCCTGGAATTTGGGTGGATGCTCCACTAAGGTTGTGGATGATGTCCCCAGTGGAATATCCCTCCCCAAGGAGGGGTGAGGCTGAGAGCCTGGGGGGGAGTTGGGCAGAGTGGCTGCCCCTCCAGCACATTTATCTCTGTTTTGGGGTAGGGTAACCAACACATTTCCTTCCTTGGGGAGGTGTTGCTCTAACCCTGGGGAGGCTCAAAACCTGCCTTCTTCCCTTGTCTCCCCTCATTCTGATTAAAACCTGCCTTTTCCTTTGCAGTGACAGTTAGTGGCTGTGAGCAGCTGTCATATTCACCAGAGTGAGGAGAAGCTGTTCCCTGCCCCAAAGTGTCCTGGGGGGTGCATGGTTCCATTTCTGCAGGCACCCAGAAATTAGTGTCACCTCTAGAGGTGAGTGAAAGTCAGGGTTAGTCTGAGTAAGGAGGGGAATGAAGGAGGAGGAATATTCAAACCTGCACACTACTGTGAGGAGGTGTTCAGTAACATTTTAATCAGTCCAGATCTGTCCAAAATGCTCTGACACTGTATTATGGTACTTTCATTTGGGCTAGTACTTCTCATTATATTTGTAGTTAACAAATACACACGTGGTTGTTGCAACTGAAGAATAATGGTGTCCTTGGAAACACTATTTTAAAATGAAGTGTTGTAACATGGTGCTAAGACAACAATCTAATGGGGTTACTGTTCACAACAATTACAGACTGTGAGTTATAAATGAGAGAACAATGGGAAACAATATTTTAATGGAAAATGTAATAAATGAAGGGGAAGCCAAAAGTCTCTAATTGTTCCTTTCCCCAGAGATCACTCAGAGCTGCTCCATGCAGAGATATCCATCTTTGAAGAAGATGCAGTTAGTTAATGTATGTTCAGTCTCTGCAGTGGTCTCTGACAGAACAGGCACCTCTAGACCCACTGGTGCTCATTCTTGGGCTTGAAACCCTGCTTAGGATAAATCCTGCCTTCCCAAAAAGGGAATTGTGCTGCTGAGGCTATACTAGTGCCCTTAGCTAACCTCTGAAATGAAGGCTCTCTAGACCATCAGGGAAATGAATCAACAGTGCTTTTGCCTTATCAAAGCATTGATAAAATCTGATTTTTCTAGATAGCTAGGTAGTGAAATATTCAGCATTTTAATGGAGTTTCTTAATCTACTGTCACTCTTTGCTGTGACTGTAGCCTGTGTAATTTGATTAGCCATAAATTACTTCCACACCTAATATATAAAAAAAGCAATGGGCTGGAAACACTGGAAATATTCACAAGAACCAGAAAAGTAGACAGAGAACTGTGGGTCTTCTGTAACTAATGACACCTCTTGGGAGGCCCTTACACTGAATTTATCCAGGACTTTTGAGCTCTTGCTTTATGTTTAAATAAATAAATAAATAAATCTATTATCTTTAAGCTTGTTGCTTTTTTACCAGGGGAAGTTTTAATGAGAAAGTTTAACTCATCAATGTTAAGTTTTCTACTAATTAGGTAAAAGTGATTTTTCTTCTGAATGCTGTTTCTGTTATCTGTCACTCCTGAACTAGTGGGTAGCATCCACAAATAATGCTACTCTGCTTTGGTCTTCTCAAAAAACAAAAAAGAAGGTCTAAGAAGTTGTTGACTACTATAGTATTTACAATCTGTGAGAAAAGGCAAAAAGGCATTTAAGAGCTGCATGTTGTTTCTGTAATTCCAGAGCTGGAATAGATATGCGCAGGCTTTCTGCTACAATATATGCTCTTTCAGTAAGAAGACAATTCATGATGCAAAATGATGTATTGACAGCATAAATGAGTGATCTGGTCACCTCCAGTAACTTAAGCATGTAGTTTTGTTCATTGTTTAAAAAAACCAAACCAAATTTTCATTCCTGGCCAAACCCACACTTATTCCTGGCCCACTGGCTATTTTTTCATGCTGGTTGTTTTTTATTCTACAGGCCTATCAAGTGCTGCTATGGAAGTCACTTTTTTCCCTACTGAGTGAATAAATTACAAGTCCTGGAGCAGTGTTCACTGTGCTGTAATTCTTGGCTATAACATCTATGAGATGTGTTTAAACTGAATGATCCACTGCTTGGAGGAGTGATGGCTTCTTTTACAGCCCTCTTGTTCTTGCAGACAGGAAACCATTGAAACAGACCATGAAGACAAGGGCAAGTTCACCACATTCTCATCTTTCCTGGAGTCTTGCATGTATTTTTGTCTGTACTGTGGGACACCTTGAATGTCACATATTCAGGACTAAGTAAGTCTTGGCATTAATAGTGCTGGTTTTGTTTTTTTTTATTCAGTCTATATTTTGAATATTAAAACTCTGATAATTTCTAGAAAAGTTTTCACCTCTCTTTGAAGCAGATACAAGCTTCAAACTCATATGTAACCTATATGTATCAAACCCCCTTTTAAAGATGTTATTGTTCCTTCCAGTAGTTCTTTCTCCATCTGCACAGAAAAACATATGTTTTTCCAGGCAGACTCTTCTATTCCTACCTCTTACATACTCAGTCACCTTGTAAATGCAGGGCATTATCGTACAGAGGAAGCTTTTTCACAGACTCCATGACTTTGACAATTGCACTTACTGTAATTTTGCTCATCTCTCCTGTCCTTCTTGACAGATCCTGCAATATTATTTTATCCATTATGTGACCTTCTTACTTGGCATTTGTTTGTCATTGCTCTGAAGCCAGGCACAAGGAACTGAAGAAGGCTGGGATGTGCAGGAAGGGAGAGGCCAGGATGGTTACCCAGAGCTCCCAAAGCAGGGGTGCCTGGGCAGGTCTGGGCTGTAACACTGAATTTAAGATAATTGCATTGCATATTGATTTAAATGCTAAAGAATAACACACATGCTCACAGACTCTTCATGGGTTAAACTATCTTTCATTCATAGCAGCAAGGTGACATGTAACCCTCTTTTATACTCTGGATGTTGTGATTGAAAACCCCCACTCTCAATACCCCCAGCCCCCATCCCAGACTTTACTGGGTTTCTACTAGTGAGAAGTATGCTTTATAATTTTACTGTTTTCATGCGTTTAAATATAATGTCTATCTAGCTACTAATTTTATTTTCCTGTTTAATTTATTCTCCAGATTCTCTGGCCTTCAGTCAATGCACTGGGTGATTAAATTATTATCCCATTAATGAGATTTGACACAATCTATGCCAGTTACCTGTGTGACCTGCTAAGTAGGTTAATTGGCAACCCCGAATAATTATCAGCCACCTTATCTTCCTGACTGAGAGTTTGACAATAAATGAAACATAAAAATGCAGAAAAAGGCACACAGTTCTTAATTTCAACTTCTGAATTTTTTCAAATAAACCTTTTAACTAGTACCTTATTAATAAAATTCAGCAACTGAAAAAATATCTTGTGAACATACTGGTTTTACTAATGTATAGATGTTTGCTCTTGTGCATCAGCACAGCTTCCTAGAGGAAAAAGAACTCTGTGACATATTAGATGAACAGGTCCCTCTATTCTGCAAATTGCTTATATAAGTGAATTGTTGCATCCTCAGAGACACTGCTCAAAAGTGAGGAAAATTCAAGAAGTCAAAGTGATACTTGTGGTGACATTGCAAGAATTACGTTTTAATGCTTTTTTGTGAAACCTTGAGAACTAGAAATTAACTTTATTGTTCAATGAAAGCTGTGATCCTTCTATTCCCATTTCCCAGGAAAGAGAGTTGAGAAAAATAAATACGGTACCTGGTGATGCTGACTTGTATTGTGTATCTAATCTTTTCTACTTTGTTCATTTCTGAAAAGTCAGAATGGTATTTCTTTCTGTCCTAAGAGGTAAGACTGGACCTTAGAGAGGAAGAAGAATAGACTCCTATGGATGAGAAGATGGGTTAAAAATATGTGAGGTTTAAATTTGTGGTCTTTCCACAAGTTTATCAGCTCAAATTAATGTTTCAGAAGCAGAGTTTTAGTCACACTGCTTCTAAAATCATTCCTCTGCCCTGGACAGAAATCCCACCAAAACTTAGGGTAGAAAGAACAATCAATGAATCCATTTCTTGTTATTCTGCAATTAATGACTGCAGCATAAAGGGTCTCCAGAGAGGAACTTTGGAGAGCCCCATCCCAGGGGGAGAAGAGAAGCTGCTCTGCCCTGTCCTTGGGCACTCCTGTGGCACAGCTGGTGGCCCTGAGCTCCCCCTTCTCCACTGCAAGCACAGGCACCACTGATGGAACCCCACAAATTAAAGGCATAGTAATTTTGGCCCAGTTACATCATGGGCCATCTCTCACAAAATTTCAGCACAGTTTTCCAGCAAATAAAAGCTTGCAACTTCCTGATGTCCCATCCCCTCTGGCTGCCCTGACATTCCTCTTCCTCAGCCTCTGTGTCTGCAAAAATAGGTTTCCATTTCTAAGCTCATTCCATAATGGAAAGCAGAGTGTGCAGTTTTCTGTGTCCAGAGTGGATTCTCCAGGTAGGTAACCAATCCAAAGCCATTCCATCTCTCATTTTGTTGTCTTACAGGCTTTAAAATGGGCTGATATAATTCAAGAGAGGATAATGATGAAATCACTGAGACCTGAGTCTGAACAAGTCAGCAGATCTCAGCTTTTGAGAGTGAGGCACGTTAAAACCAAGCATATGCTCAAGCATTTTTCTGGACCGTGGCCATATTGAACTATAATGACTTAAATGGATTTACTCCCCAGACAAATTTACCCTTTGCTTTCCTCCTGCCCACACATACATTTGCACCTCAATCAATCACTTATGTCTCCTTCTATTTCCTACATCCTACTTTTTTAAAAAACTTTATGGCTTGTTTAATCTCTTTTAAGCATGGCTTTATTTCCTTTATTGGTTTCCTTGATGATTCATCATCAGGGCTTTTTTGCCCCTACCTAAAGGGTTTCAATTTTACTGTACAAATTTAATAAAAACAAAATTGTTAAGGCTTGTTAAAGGAGCTGTGCTGTCTCCTTGTGCTCCTTCATCTAAGCCCCTTCCTCCTCATATAAACACAAAGGTGTTGAAGAGGCACATCAGGAGAAACTACTGTCTACAGATGGCAAAAATAACATCTTGCAGCTCTTTTTCTGCTGATTTTTTTTTTTTTTCTGATATGCGTTCTTTATGTCTAAAATTATAGGCACTTAGATGTCAGGTAGCAGGAGAGAACAGAAATATAAAATAGAAGAGGTACTGTAGCAAAATATCAAAGAACTGATGCATTGGTTGTAGCTATAAGGTATTTTTTTCTCAAGAATTGCACAAGTTTATAAAGTTTTCACCATACCTGATAGAAAATTAAAGGCTGCTGATATCTTGAATCTCATTACCCATTGCTTGTTGATTACATAAGTGTTTTTGAATGAAGGAACACTGTGAGGTCCTGTGAGAAGCTAAGCTGACATGACTTCTCTCTTTCCTTTTTATTACGATAGTCAATAGCTCAGTTGTGAGGAACAGAATTGCTCTTTGTGACTGTATTAGACATTCTTTTGGGATAGCTAGCTAAAATTTGAGAGCAGAAAAGCATTTCTGGAAAAAAAACCCAAAACAGCCCAGCATGCCAGACAAATCAATAAGTGGATGGAGCCAAGTCTGAGACTTTTGGGTTAGGTTAGAACCTAAATCAAGGCAGTATTGACTCTGCAAAGCCTGCATTTTTAGGGGTGCCTATATCAAAATCAATATTGCCTTCCTGCTTTATTTGATAACTTCTATGCCTTTGTGCAAGCAAATCCATTTTACAGTTGTATTTCTTTTCTTGAGCTGAAGTCTTCTCTTTGGTATGTGTGACCTGTGTGCTGTGGCTCTGTGTAAATTAACAAGAGGTGGATTGTGCCTGATATCTGTCACCAGTGTTCTCTACTGATGACATTTGCAAGGAAAATGAAGTATCTCTGTAAATTCTTTGCTGCATAATTTATGCACAACTCCTATATGTGAGTTCTCTACAAGCTCTTCACCATTACCTCAGGAATAACTATTTTATTTTCTGGGAAAAGGATACAAGCATACATTGATCATCAGAATGTGAGAGCATAAACAGTGGGCTTTAATGATCTAATGCTTTGCATTTATACATTTATACAGTTTCCCATCCAAGATATTCTTATTGTATCCAATGTATCCAATATCACATTATTTAAATTTATCCCAGCTTTGTGAAAGGTAGATTTTATAGTCCTGTTTTTCAGATAAAGCTGTAAGGACAGTTCAAACTTTACCTGTCTGTGCTTTAAGTCAGGCAGGAATCTTGTGCTTGTGCACTTGGCCAAAGCATTTGTACTGGTCCTGACTGTTAGGTCAGCTCAGCTGGGCTTAATATTTTAAGAAGAGTTGTATTGTTCCTGAACGATTTGTAATCTTGAATGACTGTTCTGGACTATTGTTCAGAACTAGTTTGTGTTGGACACCTCAGAGTGAACCCAGTGAAACCTTGTCTCTTTGTGCACCTGTCTATATAGACTTGCCCTAAATATTTCTGAAAATGAGACTTTTGTATCTTTGAACATTTAGAATGGAGTTGATGCAGTATAAGGTTGCTATAAAGCCACTGAAAGATCTGAACCTGCTCTCCAAAGTTAAACCATCAAGCACACCATACCCAGGCCCCCTGCATCCTGCAGGTTTTGGAATTAAAAAGCATTGCCAAAATTTTGCTTAACTGTTTTTTGGGGCAAAATCTTTGCATTCCCAATGAGCTCCTTATGGTATGAAAATGCATCTATCACAGGTAATATTTCCTCTGATTTTTGCTTGTGCTACCAGCCTTGCCATATCTATCCCTTAAGTACTCTGTGTGTGGTGTTTATGAAATATTATCCAGGTATGGTGTTTAATCTCTTTACAAGAGAGAAAAAACCACAATGCACTTACTCAGCAATTCCATCTGAATTGGGCTTCCGTGATACGATTTTCCACCTCTTGATACAACCACGTTATTACTTCAGCAAAACTATCTGCAGTGCCAACACACACACAGAGATGAAGTCATAATAGCAGTTCATTTTACACATGCATATGCACAATCCTCCAAATGGGGTTCCTAAGAATAGAGGTTTGAAAAGCTCCTTGATAACGTGAGCGTAAAAGGGGATTTTTGTACAATCGATATTCACATTCTGCTTGGTGCTTGGTATTGATTGCATCTGCTTCTTCAGGATATAATGCATATTTAACTGTATAAAATATGTGTATTAAGTACTGGACCTGTGCTTCCAATAAAATGAAAATTCTGAATTAATAGCTGTAATTTTTTTTTTGATACATTTAATAGCTCAGAGTTACCATCAAAAATCTTCCTGAGTTAGAAGAAATAAATTCAGTCTTCTGGGTAAAACAATCCCTATATTACTGGTGAGAGTCAAGCTTTAAAGTTGTATGCATTGAAAAATATGGTTCACTGCAGAATGATAAAATGGTTAAGAAAAGATAGGTAGAATATAAGAATACATGAAGGGCTAGACATTGCCTAAAAATATGTGTTTGTAATTGTGGTTTAGGTAAATTCTAGAGGCAGGAAAAATTAAGTGGTTTATAGCTATATAATAATGATGTTCAGTAAAGAAGCATTCATTTCAGGTAGAGATGAGAAATATAATAAGCACACCTTTTCCTGATGGAGTCTTTTATAAACCTTTCTGGGAATACACATACACATTGTGGTGTGTTTCCACAGGGAACTGAAAGTGCAGAAACTCTTCATAAAGGAAAACCTGCATGGGCAGCCACGCTGGTTTCCCACAGCTTGCCCTTGAGACAAACTTTGCTCAAGGAAAGTTTCAATAAGAAGGCAGATTTGAAGTCAGTCCCACATAACAAGGGGGTGGGTAAAAAACCCCAACACTTCAGCTTCCTCTGCCCCAGACTGGTTACCAGTTATTGCCACATCTGTGCCACCTCTGCGTTTTGTGGGGCCACTTCTATGAGGCAGATCAATGGATTGATCTCAGTTAAGAGTAAGCAGTCAAAAAGATCAATCAACACACTGAAAGGAGTTTCATAAAATAAATCAATTTGCACCACCAAAAGAGCAATTAAAAACTGGTAGGCAATCTCACCCTTTGTGCTTGAAAAAAAATAGACCTGTTCTGTTATGAAACAGCATGGTTTCAATAAATAACAACTGTCAATTGTTTGCAATTTAGGAATCCCTTTGTTTTGTTTGCAATTTAGGAATCCCTTTGGTTCGTGAGAATACAAAAGAAGCCCAGTAGTAAGCAGGGTACCCTCACTGTGCTTTGCATATAAGTAAACAATCTGGATTGAACAGGGAGGGCACTGCCCCTCTTTATACAACAACTGCCAAGAGTAGAAAATAGCTGTAACTCTAATGAACACCTTTTAACTACAATTAACTTCATCTTGTGAGGTCTTCATGACAGATAAAGAGCAAATAACTGGTACACATTAACAACTTGAGAAGCAAATAGTCCCACTAAAATATTTTGCCAGTGTTCATAAACCGTTGCTTCCCAGAACTCCATCCCTGTCAAATAAATAACTTTTTGTTCCCTATTAAATACGGAGAGTGCAGGTTACTATGGTGATCAACAGAAGACAGAATAAACTCTGATTCATCATAACTGCCACATTCTAGAGGGGAAAAAATGTCTGAACATCAACTTGCAGTTTCAAGCTGGATCTCTGAAAAATATTTTGAGAAAATAAAATGATTTTATGATGTCCAAGTAACACTGGGCGAAGTATCACAAAAATTGAAGGGTTGCAGCAGTATGTCCCTTCAAATAAGAGTGTTTGTAGTCTGAAACATTTCAAAACTCGTGATCACGAGCCTTAGGTTTTTTTGTCTTTTTATTCTAATCAATGAAACATATAGAACTGTGCTGGAATGCTGTGGGCCCCATTGCTGTGCACGTACATCTTCATCTGGGTCAGGGACACCCTGGCCTTCGCCTTTTGTGTTCTTTGTGTGCCAGTTATTTACAACCCCATTTACTCTCTTTTTTGTTCAAAGACTGAATCATTGACATTGGGCACCCACTGAGCAGGGACTGCTCTGATGCTGATTCTGGAGGCTTCACTCTTTTGATGAGACCCATGTTTTAATTGCACTTGTATTCGTTGTTGACTTTTCACTACCAAGACCTAGGAAAGCAATGAGGTAGCATTTACACCTCCTTTGTTAGTAATCTGTCTTTAATATTTGTTATCAAGGATAGTTTTTTTCAAATACCTGCAATGAGTTCCACACCACAAATTAAATGCTATAGTTATTTCTAGCAATCCCCAGGTTTATTTTAATGAAACACAACTTTGGTGCTGTCTTATTGCAGTGCAAGTCAGACCTTCCTGTTGGTCTTCACAGTGACATTGAAACGGTTTAGGAGCAAGGAAGGCAGTCCAGAGCTAACACAACTGGGTGGACCCTCAAAACAGCCACTTGTTGCATGGCTTTAGATGATATGCCATTTGTTTTTACATATTTCAGCTTCTTCTAGCCTCAATACTACATCAGATGTACAAAATATCCAAATGAATTAAGCAGAAAGGTCACTCAGTAACTTGCATGCTGACCTTCAGAATAAAACACTGCCAATTCCCCCACATCTCCATTCACATTCATTAAGACCTGAAAAGCAGCATTGAGATGGGTGTCTGTTTTATCCTACTCTATTCATTCAGACTACTAAATAAGAGTATCTCTTCCTCCTAGCCTTGATACCTTTTTAAGAGGGATAATAACCTATTTTTTAATTGTAGGGCTGCACAAGGGACAAAATGGAAGTGATTAAAAAAAATTCTGGTCCATTGTAAGATGCTTCTGAGTACACTCTGGGGGTTTGAAGCCCTACACTGTTATTATCTAGCTGGACTCTTTATATCAGTTTTATTTCTAGTCCCAAGCATTCACCTCCTAGACATTCATGGTAGTGAATTTAAGTCATGCAAAACTTGTGCAGCATGAAAGTCCTCTCCAGCCTCTACAGCTGAAAAGGACATGCCTGTGGGTTCACAAATAAACAAAGCCTTTCCCTCAAAAAGGTTGAAAGCAGGAGATTCAAAGGCCAGTAAAATCCAGAGCCACAGCTTTCACCATTTGATGATGGCACAGAGGATGTTTCCTTCCCAGCTGAATTATGCTCAGCACTCCCCCTTCTCAGATGGGGGAGCTCCCCGTTGATACCTGGGACAGAATTGCAAACTCTTGTGTCTTCCATATATCTGAGGTGGGGAGGAAGGGAGAGAGAGAGAGAGAGAGGAGAAGAGTAATATATTTCACATTTCATATCATTGACAGCCTTTTCTGGATTTCTTAAGGGCTTTGGAACAAAGTAAGAATAAAGTTTTTTTTTTGTTTTTTTTTTTTTTTTACTTAGAGGTATGTTGTAATGCAAACAAAAATCCATCTAGCAAAACCTTCTGATTTGTGCCTTAGATTAAGTTTTGTAATCTGTAGAATCAAAGAGTGCAGTTAACTCAGAAGGTAACAAGCATTCCTGTTAGTCTGCAGGCACGTGTTACAAAGTAGTTCTTAATTTTAACACTCAATTAATTGTGTCACTCTGGTGTCATTCTCCTAACCCACCACTTCTCCCCAGCATGGCTGCCTTTTGTCTTTAAAATGTCATATTAAATATCAGCATTTGCAATCTTCTGGACAGAACATTTGAAGTTGAAATAGTTGTTGTCAATATATATAGACCCTGAAATGGAGCTTATTCAATAGAAATCTATATGGACAATAAGTGCAGTACCAGCTGTTTTCTAACCCAAATGTCATTCTGTATTATGGCCTGGCTGGTGTGACTGCCTCACAACTAAGTCATAACTTCTATAGTACCAGGCATTTTAATTTCACCTTTATGAAAAAAAATAAAAATAAAAACAATCCACAGAATTTAGTTGCCCACTAAGAGCTTTTAATAAAGGGCTCTATGTCTTATGTTTATGAATAATATCTCTGTATGCCAGCAAACTCCTGACAATAGTATAATCACTCCTGCTAACTGTGTGTTTTGAACTGAAGAAACACCTGGATAATGGAGACCTGAAGAAGTGCTGAGACTGACTCTCCTCTTGTGGCTCACGAGCAGCAGCCTTTTATGGGATGAGCATGCCCTGAACTCGTGTAGATACAAATGCTTGTGTAATGCTCTGGCTGTGCCTCCCTAAGCAATATTCTGCATAAATATTTATGCATTCCTATTTTTACCTGGCATGATCATGGAAAGCAAGTACAGTAAGTATATGAACATGCCCACAAATGACTCAGTTTTCATCTCAGAAAGCAATCCAGTAATTTTTCCCATGTAACTTGAACATTAGAAAAAATTCAAGTAATCAACAACTGTTATCTTTACCAAACTGTAGACAGAATACATGCTTAAAACTCTGGATTAAATTTTACATCCAGTTCTTAGTTTTGCTGCTGTTTTGTTCTTATTGAATTTGAACAGGAGATTTGTCCTTCCAACTCTGCCAGTCTGAACAGATATGAAATTTCCCAGCTGGACAGGCAGCAGAGGTTACACACGAGAATGACAGGAAGGCAATCAGGCACAATGGTGAGTCAGATGAGAGGGCCATTAATGAAAATCTGGATCAGTTTGACCACACTATCTTCAGGGCCTGCTGTTATTAATTTTTGCTCTGCATTTTGTTCCCCAGTATAAATTATAGGGGATGAAAATCATAAAGAATACTACTAAAGAATATTTGATGAGGCAAGTCAGTACCCTATTGAGAGATTTCAATAAAAGTGATTTTTTACCAGGGATAAGCTTCAAAGCAAAGGCTGTGCATGCTCTTTCAGGTGGAGAAACCAACCCTTTTTGCAAAGAACAAAAATTGACCAGCTGCTGAGGCTTAAGCTCCATGTGGGTTTGCTATGAATGAGGATAAAGGCAGACAGACCAAAGTTTCTAGGCAGACCCCTTCAGCCTTTGTAACTTTCCATGTCAAAGCAGGTGCTGACACAACCGGGATGCGAATGCTTTAGCAATGCCTTTGCATTCAGAAACTTCAGTGAGGGAGAAATGCAGATGCTGCTGCCTCAGACCGTGGGTTTGGCAGTTCTGTGCAGAGTGCTGGCTGTGTTCAGCATCACAGCTGCCATGGCAAGTACCTGCTCTCACAGTGCCCTGGCTCCCCAGGCCAGCAGCCCGAGGGAGGGTTCGCTCCCCCTGGCACGGGGCAGCCTCTCTGTCCAGCCCCCTCCCTTCCCCTCCCTCCAAGGTCACAGGCTGCAGTTCTGTCAGTGCTTCACTGGTCCACGAAAGCATCCAGACAAAAGGGATGGAGTTTTGTTTCCCTGCTCAGGCAGTGTAGATTCCTTGATGAACTTGGAAGTGGAGTTGTCCTCAAAGGCACCTTTGCTATCTGGGTGTGCATGGGTGGGACTTCAGGAATCAGTTGTGAGAGCTGTTTCACTACAGTCACTCTGTCAGGAGACACATTTTTAATTTGAGTGATAGGAATGGTTTTTCCTCCCCTTATTTAGTTTGTAAGTCCCTCTAAACTTTTCTTATACATAAATTGTATTTTTTATTTCCACCATGAGTTCCTTCAATGATCATTTGAACTTTTCCCTAGCTTATAAATCCAAAATGATGCCCCAAAATTACCATTGTGGCCTGAGGCAGGGATGCAGCACCAATCAGCATTGGCAGTATCCTGAATCTCAGGATAACATCCCCCTACAACCCACACCCTTAAAGCTGTCCTTCCTTTTGTCTTTGTTCTGTACCACACAGGTTCTTAGGTGGAAGGGGAACATTTTTTTCTTTCATTCGCCAGTTTTAGGTGTTTGAGCCTCTATCCTTCAGGAGCTCAGGAGCTGCTTAGCTCTTACACAAGGCTCTTACACCATACATTGAGACTTTCGGCCACCAGTTTCCTAGAAACCAAGAGCCCTGAAGCGTGGATGACTCAGGAATGTCTGCCTGAGCCCACTCTTCCCACCTGTGAGCACCCACACATGAATATTATAATAAAGTGCCTTTGCCAGTGGATGGGGCAGCTGCCATGGCCACACAGCACAATTGCCAAGCCCTGGAGCAAACCCAAAGTGTTCCCTTCTCTTCCACGCCTTGCCCAGGGACACGCTACCACAGAGACACCAAAGGGGCATTTCCTGCAGCACTTGCTAAGTTCAGAGCTTGTTCCTTAGCTCTCTAGTGGAATGAGTGCACTTAGAACAGTTTTCTTTGGAGTGTCTTGCAGCCTAATTTTTATCCCTCGCCAATGCATGGAATATTTAGCTAAGTAAAGCAGAAAATTCACTTCGATTTTTTTCACAGCAACTCCCTTGTAGTGAAAAATCTCAAGAAATATCTGGATGGTTTGAAATCAGCCCTTTCTTCCCACTGCTAACACTTGCAAAAAAAGAAAATCATCCTTTTTTCCTTCTGACACACAAATAATTGTTGTTGTATTTCACATTGTCTTGATCAAGAATGAAAGTTTCTTGTCTAAAATGTAATTTAAAGGCAATTAGAGATAAATGCTATCATAAAATCCTATTAAAAATGATGGAAGCTCCAGTTTTACACAGCCAATTTTAGAATACTTATATTAAAAAAAAGTGAGTGAAAAGTCTTACCCAAAGAAATTACATTTTAAGAGTGGAACTAAAAATATATCTATTTAGTTTTAAACATTGATTCACCAAGGATGTATTTCACCATAAGTACAACATTTTGCAGCCATGATATTTTATATTAAATTCCAGTGAATGCCTCCTTCCTCCTTTGTAGCAGCTCATGTTGATACAAAAGGAGGAAAAAAAGAAACAGTTTCTGGAGTAACCTGTCTGTATGGAGAGCTGAATTTAATTAATTGGAAGCTCATTTATTACTGAGCTATAACACTTCTGATAGGATTGTAGGGAACATTCCAATAAACACTCTGTTGCTCTTGAAGCAGGAAATAATTAGCTTTCAGTTCTGACCAAAGAAAAGCAGTCCTGGCAGAAGAACAATCTAAATTTCTGCTTCCAAACACCATTATATACTTAGCAAAAACTTAAAAAAAAAAAAAGAGGTGGATGGAGTCAGATCTTGAGAGCTCCTGAAATGGTGCATTTTTCAGGTTGGTTCACTGAGCAGAGGGTCTGAACAGGATGCCCAGAGCTCAGCTGTGCCTGCTGGGAGGAGCTGGGTGGCTCCTGTAGGGTCCTGTAGAGATGGCCCACAGTGCTGGAGCCCCTGGGGACAGGCAAGCAGCCATCCCAACCTCCTCTCCTGTCCTGACTGGCATAGACTGAGATATATTTTTGCCCTGTTTTCCCACATTCCTTGGCAAATATCTCAGAAGCCATCCCTAGCAGCACGGAAGTGCCAGGTCTATTAACTCCTGCCTGACACTAAAGGCATTTCTTAGACTCTGGGTCCCAAATTAGTTTCAGCCTTGTTCTGCTTCTCTCTTAGGCAAGATGGTAGAATAATATTCAGGATTATTTTTAATGAAGATTAGGCAGGAGATGATTGATCTACAGTAAAGACTATGAGTTATGTGATATCGAGGACAGTAATCTATATGAAGATGTCGATTTTATATTAAATTGTCACATATCTGTCACTAATTTTTCCAGGACCTGTAAGACAGACAAGAACCTACATAAAAGTGCAGATCCATATAGAAGTAGAGGTAGTCAATAACTTTCATTAAAGAGAAAAAATGGTAATTTTTAAAATTGCTGCTAATATCTCATCTAGTTTTGACATATTTTCCATTTGGAAAGGAACTAAAGGAGTTCCAAAAGAAGTCCTGACATATTTCCTAGGAGTCATTTTTCTTCAGTACCTGTCTTGGTTTTATTATGTGCTACATCACTCTGGGACAGCTGGGTTGCAGCAGCACCATTCCTCAGTGCTGTGCTGGGTCAGGCTGCTGTGTGGCTCACACTTGGCTGTAGCTCACAGCCCTGACATTCTGACACAGCCCCACAGGATTTAGGGCTTCGAGGACCCTGTCAGAGAAGGGGTATTTATGCCCAGAGGAGAGGGAGGGTTGTAGATGAGCAGGTTTCTAATGCATGGCTTTCACTCCCAACCCCAATCCATTTGTATTTAGAGCCTCTGTGTGGAAATGTTCCCTCTTCCCCCTGAGGGCAAATGCAAGTGTTATAACAATGCTGGAATTAATACGAGCAGCTAGAAGGTCAGGAGGGAGGTCTTCACTTCAGAAAGGGACGTATGATTAAACTCCTCCTTGCACAAGTGCTTTGATTTCTTCCCAGGACCTGTGGGAGGTCCCCAATGCCAGGATCCTTCAGAGGTCCTGGTCTCAGTAATGTCACTTGGATGACAAGGCAACTTGAAAGTAACAATTGCTCCTTTGACCTGAGCGTTCAGCCACACATTCAGTACTTTGCAGGGTTTTCTGCTTAGAAGAAATATGTGTGCAATGCCAGCAGCTCTTTGAAGCAGACCTGCTGTTATTTTCAGAGAACACAGGCTTATTTCCCTGAATGCTGAAGGAATCAAACAAGAAGTTGTGTTGTCTTTGCTCTCAGCTTCTGCCTCTTTATGCTGGCCCACCAGGCTGCAAGGTGCTCTGCTGTGTTTGCCCTTCCTCTGCCCAGCTTTTCTCTAGTCTGCATTACTGAGAGGTGAAGCTGTGGCTTCCCTGTCTCATTTGCCTGTAGCTTTCCAAGCTCACTGACATTACCCTCTGTCTCTGGTAACACAGGCCAAGTGTGACCCCTGTGAGGCTTTGTTTTGGCAGCAAATGTACTGACATGTTATTCCATCCCCTTTCATCACTGATGGTGGTTATGCCCTCCAGTTTTAACTCAAAGCTGCTGTAAGAGTCATTACAAGCACTGCCCTGGACCACCAGTCACAAACATGTTGAAAATAAATCCCCAAACCGTGGAATTGAGGAGGTCCAGCATTCTGGCCATGCCTGTTTTGCAGACTGATGATTTCCTTCAACTGGCAGGAATCTCTTTGAAGACATTCAGTTTCTTCCACAGTAATTTTCACTGGTTGACACCCGGACATTTAGCAACATCTCATAGTGAAAAAGAATGGAAAAGCCAGCTGGGTCACATCCCTCACATTGAACCCCCTTATCTCTTAATTTTCAGAGTGAGAGAAAATGTATGTTTTGGGCTTTTTTTTAGTGAAAAACAGAAGTTATTCACATTCTGATCTGACTTTGGTATAGTAATAAACACAGCTACTTGAGGCTTTGCTGGATCACAGAAATAATTTTGGAGGCAAATATATTTTTATTAATATACATGTGCTGGTTTGTGCAGTATTTCTATGCTATACAATGTTATTAATATTCTGTGCCCAGCTTCAAAAGTTGAAGCAGCAGATTTTCCATGCTGGTGGTGGTGTAGTATGTTTTTTATTTCTAAATTTATGTTTGAAGGAAACATTATGAAGAGGTGCATCAGTTCATGGCAAGGCATAAACAGTTTTGTTAGGAAAAAAACCTCTTTACACTTGCAGTTCCTGAGCTCTACTACAGAAGTTTCAATCTGTTACAAAAAATCCCCTCAACCCCATTTTCTAATTTATCTAATTTTTATATGCAGCTGTGATAGAAATATGTTCTTTTTGGTAAAAGAAAAGGAAAATGAATATGTTTATATCACTCCCAACAGGTTGTACCAGTCTATGGCACAGGTATTTGTGTTTTCCTCTGAGGAAAATACTTCAAGAAGCTATAATTTTCTGTGGTAATCTCAGTCTACCTGCTTTCCTAGCTTTCTCTAAGGCAGTGGAGTTCTGATGGGGTTACAGCTCCATGTCCCCTCCTGTGTATGTGGGATTTGGACAGACACCATTTGTTACACCATAACTCAGCACCCCCAGGCATCTAACACTGAATGGACAAGACAGAATCCCGATTTGAAGGGGAAATGTTGACTTTTTCTTCAAGCGTTTAGGTGAGAAGTACCTGATTTGGCAATAAATCTGCTAACTAGTCTTTTGACTCCATGAGCACTTTAACTGTTAATCACTCTGACCCCAAACTACCCTGCACAGTCTTTGCATGACAGGCAGTATAGCAGCAATTAATTTGGCATAGCTTGGTAGGTTGGTAGCTAAGATTTTTATTTTTTTTTTTCATCAAGAAAACTCAATTTTTCCCAGACAGGAAAAGTTCTGGGTAAACTCACAAGCTGATGATATTGACTTTGAACTAAGAGGTCTATTGGACCTCACCTGGTGAAACAAACTGAACAGCAGAACCAGGGTGTGGCTGTAGATAGCTCAGAAGTCTTTACACCTGCCAGAGGCACTTGGCTGGAAATGCAGAGAGAGAGTTTTTTTCCAGTTCCTGACTTAATTTTCCCTGAAAACCCACTGCAGTTGTACTTGAACTTGTTTCTAGTGTTGAGATTCTGAAATTAATGAGAAATCGTGCATTCTGCGAACAAGAAAGTTGTGCAGTAAAAACTCCCAGAGTAGTGGGGTTTTTAAGGTCTTTCTCCACCCTATTCCTTCCCAGGAATTTGCTACCATGGCTCCCCTTCCTCAGGCTACCCAGCAGCAGCCAAGGCTTGGACATGTCCAGTGCTCCTTGCAGAGGTCTGGTCTCTATTTGGGTCCTTCCAGCTTGGGGCTGTGCTCCCTCTGCTCTGCTCCTCTTTTTTTCTTTTCCTCTGGACTTCCAGAGGTGGAGTTTTAGAGGTGACAGCTGTTTCTTCCATAGCTCATCCACACACAGGAAGTGCAGGGAGCCAGATGCCAGGGTTTCCATGTGATTTAGTGTGCATGTGAGAGGAAGATTTCCCTTTGTAGCTGGCAGAGTGGAAGAGTAGGATTAGTATTCTTCACCTGCACTTGTGCAGAGATGGAATAATTCTTTATAAAATGTAAGGGATGGGATTTAGTGGACAGTTGAGGGTATATCTTAATTAATCTCTTTGCCAATTAAAAGATGGAAGTTCTAATTAAGATGACCCCATAGCAATTATTCAGACTTGTGTATTTACATTAATTAGACTACCAAAGCATTAAGAGTGAGATTATGACTTTGCAGGTGGCACAAAGTCGATTTTCTGTGGTGAAGTACCTCACTACCTAATTTGTAATGAGGGAAGATGTCACAGTATTTGCACCATTCCCACCACACCAGTTATTTTGTCTCCCAGGATTTCAGGTCTAAAATATAACTAAGAGGAGGATGTTTGTGTTGAGACGCTGTGGCACAACCTTCTTCCTGATGATGGGGAAGATTGATGTAGAAATACTCATTTGTCCTGTGAAATGGAAGTCTCCCAGGTGGCAACTGCTTCTTTTCACTCCCACTTAAATATTCACCAACCTAATCAATCATGGTATCACTACTGATATTTAGCACATGCATTTGTGGTGAATTCTTTCCCAGGGCAAATTTCTTGATCCAGTTTCTGCTCAGGCACTTGCCTCCTTTGCAGCCTCTCCCAAACTACACTACTATGGCAAAGGAGTCAGGTACATCCATCACATACCCAAAGTTCACTGACAGAAATAATCAGGCCCAGGTATTTCCATGTCAGTCTTCATCAGTAATTTTAAAATATTATGCTACTTTTATGTGGATGAATGTTTCTAAACTGTCAAACACCTTCAAAATCTTTCAAAGTGTTTGGATTTGGTGTCTATAATTGAGAACGACATTGTGTGATGCAGCATAGGCAAACCATATGCTTTTAAACTGTTTTTACTTGTCAAATTTGTATTTTACCTGCTATAATGCTCTCAGTATTTTAGCAAAAAGACAGTCCAAACAATCTGCAACTGAATTATTGTGGTAACAGAAAAATATTGTAGATAATAAAGTAAAAATTTTCTACAGAGCCACCTGCGACAACATCATCTGACACTCAAACAATTTTAAAGAATATGTTATTCCTCTTGCAAAAGAACTGGATAAAAAATCAGGAAGGACGTGGAGTTCTGGATAGGTCCACCAGAGAATTTTTGCACTTACGAATGCCCAGTTGATGTCCAGGAAGGAAGTAGGGAAGGAATCACAGAGATATTTCCCCTTAAAAATGTGGAATTTACCTTAGCTGCAGGCCCCACACAAATACCCATCTGCCTTTGCTTCACACACCTCTTAAAGTCTCTGCTATTTACATTTTCTTCTGAAATTTTCATCAATTAATACATGCCCATTTTTCATCTTCCAGTGACCCCAAAAAAACCCCCATAGATTCTTTTTTCTGTTTATCCTCTGTCCTGACCTAAAAAATTGATTTGGAATAAGGTAAAATAAAACTAGATGGAGATTGGAGCAGACTTACTGATTAATCTTTGTGTGGTTTACTATAAACTGTTCTGGAAACCAAAATGTAAATCTGTTCACATTTAAAATGTCAAAATTGGATTATCTTCAAGATAGTATTAGATTGGGGGTATTATATCAACAGCAGAGCAGGAGGAGAAGACAATATTTTAGCTGGAGAATGCCTGGGAGTATATGGACTGCAGTATCTCTTTTGACCCAAGTAGCAGAATCAATATTTAATGGATATTCTGATTCAGCAGGCGAAAAAAAATGGTAGAACTTTTGCACTTCTGCTTATGTATTAAAAATGTACAAAATTCCATCCTTTTGAGCAGAGAATCCAGAGAGGCTGATTTTTATGTTTACAGCTCCAAACTTTATGCAGCTGCCACATTACCTCAAAAAACTACTGCTTTAATCTGTTGTCAAGGTGCAACCCAGGTGTTGCTCAGGCTGTACAAAACATCTGCTGCCTCATTCTGCCATGTGATCAGCCTGTCATCCACACAGACACATTGATGCATAGCCTGCCCCAAAACACTGCAATACCCCCAAAATGTCCTGAAATACAGAATATTTTTTGTAATAACCTACAGTTGTCTTTGGCTGTGGAAAGGACCACGTATCTCCAATAAATGCCTTAAATGAAAATTAAACCAAAACATTTTGAAAGCTTTAATCCAGCCTGTAAACATAAAACAAGCAAGAGTAGTAGTAGGAAATTTCCTATGGAAAGCCACTAAGTTATTTGCCAAAAACAAAGCCATAATGAAATTTTCTTCTAAAAACTTAGATTGTCAGTTGGATACCAAATTCTGTCTGAATTCATTGAAGTGTGAAGAAAATGGATTCTCGTACTGCTTTATCTGTATATTTCAACCAACCCTCTTTAACTGTGGCATCTCTTCTGACATCTCCATAGTCTGTGAACGTGTGCATAAGTATATATACAAACTAGGCTTCTTATTAAGTCTAGACAGTGGATAAAAATTCTCTGCTGTCATGAAATTCTCCGTTGCATAATGGAAAATTACACAAAGAGATGGGATTTACTCTTCAGAAATACTCCACACTCTATTGAAAGACACTTAGTCCATTTTCAAAGATAACTTTTCAGTTATTTTATTTTGCACTTTTCTAAGGTCTATGAATATCTTTGGTTTTTTCCTCTTGCCCCCTATTGTGAAGTTCTGGTGCTACATTCAACTTCCCACCCTCTTTTCCTGGAGCTGATGCTCCCACCCTGGGCATCTATGAGTAATGCCAAACAGAAAATTACCAGGGTTGCATAATACAGGGACAAGCTATTTCACAGTTGAGTAGATCTAAGCTCTCCAGGCAACAAGATAATAGAAGTTATGGCTATGAAGTGACTGAGTTCCTCCTTGGGGGGCAAAAAAATCTGTCTTTACCCAAAGGTGAAGAAAAATATAGCAAACCATGGCAGAATGCAATTGTATATATAATCTCATGAAATTTTAACTCTTCGTGGTGAAGGGAGGAGAGGAAGGAAAGGAAGAGAGAAAAAGAGAGAGAGAATAAATTAGGTTTACTAGATCATATATTATTTGACCTGCTTTGCTGGTCTTCTAAGTAGTGAAAAATCACATTTATAGAAATTCACTATATAAAAGAATATTGCCTTTATCTCATTGACAATTTACTTACCAAAATTAATGCACAGACACTCTCATTTTATAGCCCAGAATACCTTAGATCACCCTGAAACCTGGTAAACTCTACCAGTACATTTTTTTACAGTTGTTCAAAGATAGTCAACGGCCTTATGAAAAAAGTACATTGCAACACTGCATCCTGCACAGGGAATCCTGTGGCTGTAAATCTAATCTCAGACAGGAGACCAAAAATAAGTCAAGAGTAAGACAAAAGGTTTGGCACAACTGTGACTTCCATTTTAAAGAAGTTAGTGAGCCACTATGGGGCATTTTCTTGGCTGGAGATGGTTGCATTAAACACCGTTGTTTGAAGAAGGGTAAGAGAACCCCAAGCCTGGATTGCAGCCCCCTGGAAGGAGCTTCCTTGTTCTTCAGGTCCCAGTGACCCAGAGCCCTGCAAAGTTCTGTCCCATCAGGCCAGCCATGGGCTCTGACCCAAACAGCTTACTTGCCCACATGACTTCTCATACTGTGGCATTCTCAGCTTTAAACAAAAATAAAAAAGAAATAAATACTGGACACACTCCTTTCCCCCCTCGCCAATCTGCCAGGGCTTGTTTTTAACAAGCAAAAAGCATCCAAGCTGACCTGTGTTTTCCACTCACAGCTAATCATCATAACAGGAACCACAATGAATTTGTCATATTTCTTGGAGCTTGCAGTGCATAAGTATCGTTCATGTCTCTGTTCTTTCACACACCAGCTCTCAAACTCACCACTGAGATATTCCATTGGTGTCATGCTGGGAATGGAATCCGTTTCTGGGCTTTGCAGCTGGACTTTGAACCAGAGCCTCGTATTCAGTCCTACTCTCAGGGTTAGAATTTGTCTTGCAGTCAAAGGGAGAGGTGGGTGGGATGCATTTCAGCACCCCCCTGCCCGTGCAGTTAAAGCTGCTGGCTCACACCTGGCTCCTTTGGGCCCCAGTGAGGGGTGAAATGGGCCATGCAGCCAGACCCAGGGACTAATTGTGACTCAGTCAGTGTTTTCTGCTGCTCCTTGCTCGCATAAAGAGTAATTTACACCTGCTTGTTAATTAGCTCGCTCCCTGTCCTGGGTGCAAAGAAGGAATTATCCAACCCTTTGCTCCTTAGACCTGCCTCCTCTCCGAACTCCTGTGTCTGGTGGGCTCAGTGACACCACACCTGAGCAGCAGCCTAAGGAAAGGCTCCCATGAATACCTCTTTGTTCAGCCAAACAGGTAATAACAACACAAAATGAATGTCAAGTGGATGAAATAATCATTAGTTGAACCTTTCTCTGTTCTAATTTGAGGGTGAAGATTCTCTTTTCAAATACTCAATGCAGAGAAGGGCAGGATTGATAGCTGTGTCAGCCTTAAAGTGTTCTACTTCCATTTTAGACCTCACCTGGCACTTTCAGAGACTTCAGAGAAGTGGTAAACTACTAATATCAGATCTAATGGGTCAGAGTCAAATCAGAATCCAGATTTCAGATTTATTTTGTAATTTTAAGAGTGGAAGATGTTGTATTATTCTGTGCATGCATTGCTCTGTGGTCAGTCTTAGAGGAGAATGACAAACTTACATCTTTTGACTAATACCCCAGTCGTTTAATATTTACAGATCAGTATTGACCTCCATTCCCCTCCACCACTGAGTCATAAAGATTATATCTTTTGAACTTTGGGGTTGTTGGTTTGGGGGTTTTTTNCTCACCCCCAGGAGGGGGATAATTAACTGCAAAGGGAATGACTGTGGAAGGCAGTGTCTGACTGTTCAGGATGCAGCTCATGTGGGAACAGGGAGAACAGTGTGGCCATGGGATTGATGAACTGGCTGCTGATAACAGGAGGGAGGAACAGATGCTCACTAAAACACTTAGTACTGTGCTGATGTCCTGAGTGAGATGTAACAACGTCTTTATCAACACTTTTATTTTTTTTACCATGCACCTCATTTGCTCTTATTCACACACCAGTAAAATGGAGCAGAAGTGCCAGGACTAAAAGGAAAAGCAGTAGCCCCACAGGCTCTTTAGCTGCGTTGTTTCCAAAGGCTTTGTGTGTATTCTGGTGAGCAGCAGAGCGAGCTGCCTGCCATCAGGAATGCCTTCCTGAACAGGAGACAGCCCAGAAATCCTCAGCCAGATCAGATAACAATCTGCAACGAGCTTCACTGACCTTATGCCAGAGGAAGGTATAATTCTGGGGTTAGTGCTAGCAGAATGTTTCCCAGAGTAACTCAGAAGGCAGTCTGTCCTTATTAATAATAAGGAGTCAAGACATAGCTAGAGTTGTGTCCAGTGCATCTGTCCATCAGTGACAGAGACAGAGTGAGGCAACCCAAGCCTCAGTACAGCATTCCTCCCACTTTACTGCACCAAAGCTGCTCTTGCTCACCCACTGAGATTTACCTCCCATCCCCTTCCCTTTCCCCTTCCTTTTCTCTGCCTACCAAACTGCAAGTAAAAAGCTATGAAATCCAAAATGCAGCACTATATAACCTCTTTACATTACTGGAAATCATTATACAGAATAAAAGCAAGGTTGAGTTGGTTCCAAACTAACGAAGAAAGCATTGTCAAAACATATTCTGCAGTAATAAGGACAGAGAAAGAAAAAAGGACTTTCTGTTAGTTCCCATTTATTTAATGATGATATGAACTGTAAGCTAGCTATTTTGTGTGTCAGAAAGTAATGGTGCATGACCAATTTTTGTTCTTGTTAGAATTCTACCTTGTGGCTACACTCTGTTTGAGATTATTTCAAGGAATACTTTTATCATGTACAGGCATTTCAGAGGTTTGTTCACTTATTGAACAAGTGAGAGAAGAAAGGGACTTTGTTTATCTAAAGTAACCTTCCAAGGAGGTCAGCTTTCTATACAGGACATTTAAGGGCTATGTCTGCCTTTTCAGTGACTATGATGGAATCCCATTCTTCCCAGTGATCTGCTGAAGAGCTCCCACTGTCCTGAAAGGCATTTCTGCCTCACAGACCCTTTCCACTATTTGTTTTCAAAACAACTCATGTACTGAGCTGGAGATGGAGCTGCTACCTTTTACACCTCCCAGAAAACGGGCTGGAGTGACCCAGACATGCTACATGGACTATCAAATATGAAAGCAGGAAAAGTCTGGTTTAGGAATGTTCTTTGGAATCATCCTCAGCTCACACAGGCTGAGACCAAACACTGGTGGTTTCTAACAGTGTCTGTTGAATTAGTATTGGTATTTTCACATATTTGTTGGACACTGTATTTGTTCCTCAATTCTGAAAAGATGGTGTATATGGGGAAAGGTGGTATAACTTAAAAATAAATGAAAACCACAATTTTCTGTTTTTCTCTTCACCAAAATTACTTGTATATTTTGCAAACCACTTACAAAGGCTAAGAAATGGAGTTCCTATGAAAATGTAAGACAGGAATAAACTTTTTTATAGTAGGTTCCAATGATTTTTTGTAGTTGGAAGTGGAGAGTAAAAGAACTGAGAAATTATAAAGGAAAGGGTGCTTCGGGTTTCCTTGAGTCCTGCTGCTGGGTGCAGCATCAGCTCTTGCCTTTGCCTTTTATCTATCCACATCTCCATGAGTCCTGAGGACTCTTCAGGCTCATATTAACTTTTTTTTATTCCAGGGGAACTGACTTTAATTTCTATTTCAGCTCAACATCAGCCTCTGCCAGGTGGAAACAGAAATAGAAAAAGTCCTTTCTATTCTAATATAAAAATTCTTTATACATGTAATATATATAATGAAAATTGAACGGTTAACATACCAAAAACCTTGCTCTGTCAACATATTCTCACACTTTGTACTGACTGACATCACATCTGACTAAAGCCAGTTAACAAGAAAGCCTTTAGAAACCCCTCTGAATAATAATCCTCACAAAACTTCGGTTAGACGGTGAAAATAAACCTAAACAAGGTTCAGGTGAACAGGGCACATACCATCAGTATATTTTTTTCATGTGACTATAGAAATCCTCTGGAGCTGGCCATTGGAGGACACTTCTTTCAGCAATTTGGAGCATTTCTCAGGGGACTTATCATTCTGGCTTTTTACCTGCTATTTTGCTGTAAGACCCAAGAAATTTCTCTGAGGTATTTTCTTTCCCACAGGCAAATGGAAAGTTAATATTTTATATGAAGACAAGCACAGTCCTCTGATGCAGCTTAAGGTATTTTTTGCAATTTAAATGTCATTGCATTCCCAGCACAATGGGTCAAATTTGCCCAAGGGTATTTATGTTGACAAAGTCATAGGAGAGCTACGACAGGCTCAGAGCAAGGTAAATATGCTGAATATATTTACCCTGGGAATGGCTTCTCCAGAGGAACTAAACACCCCTCAGAGCCTCCTTTAACATTTTAATGTGTAATCGAGGTAAGCAAGTGCTGAAGTCAGATATGAATTCTGTGGCACACATCTGATGTGGGGACAATGACGAGCAAAGTTTGCAGAACCTGAGCCTGGCTGGCTACACCAGTAACCCTCTTTCCCATGTGGTCCATGCCTGCCAACGTAGGCAGCTGCATTTCTTTTCTTTTTATATTTGCATCCAGTTCAATCCAGGAATGGGTGGATGAGAAGACACCGGGAAAGTGCACAGAGGAAGTGAAAATACAAAGGACAAACACAAAATAGTTTCTGTCTTCCAGAATGAAATCTTAAAACCCCCTGGGGCTTTCTGGAGTGAGTGGAGAGGTACGCAGGTGGTGACAAGGAGATTCAGGGCCATAATTGCCACGGAAAATGAGGGTGATCTCTTGGCCCTTTAGGTGCTTAATGACTGGAAGTTAAGAGAATGGCTCAGATCAGACCCTTTGAGCCTCGTGGTTTTTATACGGTGAGTGTAGACCCACGTAACCAAGAGGAGAAAAACGGTACAACTCAGGCTGGCCGAACACAGCTCTTCTTTAGTATCTAAAATACATTGTTTTCTTCTGCTGTCAAGAGGCAGCTTTTGCCTCTGCTGTTGGTAGAGTAAATTTGCCTTCAACCTCACTCAACACACCCAAGCCTGCACACTTTCCAGGTGAGAAAAGGGTGGCAGAAGTAGCTGCTCCTTGCTCTGCTTGCTGATTAGAACATAACAGATGTGCTGGGGAGCTGGATCATCAACTGCCTCATGATACGTGCTGCAGACAGGCAAAGCAGATGTAAAATGCCATCTCGTTCAGCTGGGACAGTGCAAACTGTCTATTCACACACTTTGCTGCAGGTATCTGAATATGCAAGGTGCTAAGCCACAGTAAATTCTGCCTGAAATCTTTAATCTGCACACTTATAGTATTTAGGGTATATAGAAGGCAAATCAGATCTGGGTGGAGGCTGAAATTACCCATCTCTCCAGATTCTGATTTCCTCTTTGACTTTTTTCTAATCTATCCCCTGTGAGAGGATAGTGCCTTATTAGGACTTTAAATCCTGGCTTTTTCAGTAGGGTTGTGTGTTTTAAATGAGGATTTATTTCATGTCAGGGAATTCCATGATTTGATAGCCACAGCAAAGAAAGTGTAAAAAGCTAGTTTTGGGCTGAAAGGACATAGATTTAAAATAATCACTGCACCTTTTTCCTCAGTAATGTAATTGTATAAATGTGGATTTGTAGAAACATACAGTTGAGGTGTGGAGGTAGGGAAAACAATGTTCTTGCCTAGGGGAATAAATGTGGTATAAACACTTCCCTCATGAATACACCTATTCCTGTCATATTTATCCTTTAAATGTATGCATTCTTTAGAAAATGCAGTAAATGCTACACTTCAGTTGTCTGAGGGAAATATTAACTCCTTAGTGTTCTATTTGAAATTTGAAGTCTGGAGAGAAGGGAGTGCTGTGTTAGTACACTGGTATTCAAGAGCTGTTTTACAACCAACTTGTCATTCAATCTAAATAATAAACATAAAAAACCAAGTAAAACTTTTTAATTTTAATTTTATAATTTAAAACCGGATGGATATGCAGAGTGGCGGGGAGTGGACGACTTTAAAATTTCTGGGATGGACAATGAAATGTCTGAGGAGCCCTGGACATTTGTGGCCAAGGGCCATTTCTGCGCCTTGTTGGAAATGCTGGTGATTTCATGGCAGCCACAGTCCTGCCCCAGTGGCCCCGTGAGTGGTCCTGGTCTAGCAGGCACACAGTGGGGGGGAGCATCCAGCCTCTCCCCACTAACTGCCCAGATAATGAGGGTGAGATGTTGTGTTTGTCTAAGTCAGTTCTTGCTCTGTGGCAGTGGGAATGAGGCTGCTCAGCCACAGAGGAGCTGTGAGGCAGGAGAGGATCTCAGAGGACTGTCTATGTACTTAACTAGATGAGTAGTGAGTCAGTGGGGCATGGGAAAACAGCTGTCACATTTATCTTCCTCACACTAGCAACTGAGAGTCATTAGCAGGATCTAATGCACCAAAGGATGCTTTGAACAGAGATCATCCTCATTTATTTGTCTACACATACTTGAAATGTTGCTTTGTGCTGTAAGTTACTGGCACAGGAGGAAGAGTTTGGGCTAAAATTATTTTAGGGACTATTTAAGTGCGAGAGATTAAAGCTGATCTGTTCTGTTCTGGTATCCTCTTTCTCATTGTACCATGAGGAACCTGTTTTTGTGAGCCAATCATCATTTTTCTTAAACATATAGAGAAATTATAAAGGATAATTATATCTCAGGGGCACCTTAATTGTCCCAATTACTCGGCCAGTTTTGACAGCCAGATCTGATGAAGAGAGATCTGTAGGCATAAGACAACATTTCATGAGGTACTTGGACAATACTCATGGTACAGCTATAATAATCAAAGTCTCTGTGTTTAAAAAGATCCTATATGCAAAATAAAACTGAAGGAGAAAAAGAGCTGCAGTGAATTATAAGAAATTCTTTACCCTGTCAACCTTCTGCATGAGATATACAGCATTAGCACTAAATCAATTCTAATTAAGTTGCATGCAACTAAAATTGGCAAATTCAATTTCCTCAATGTGTCATTATAGCTTAGCTGCTGTAATGATAGATGGAATTACACCACCTTCTACAAGACCTTCCAGGTATAACCATTATCAAACATAATTTTACTTTTTTTTTTTTNAACAAAATATAATTGTCCTGGATCAATGATGAGGTTACTTGCTCTGGTACAACATGCAATATGAAATCCCTAACATCACATTGGGGTGCATAGATGCTAAAGAGGCTTTTCAGGGTTTTTTAGGCATAATGGGCATTTTTGGGTTAAAGGATGAAAGCCAAATATTTGAACTCATAGGCCTAACAGTAGTTAGAATAAAAATAAAAAAATTTGGTGAAAGTGCAGTCACTTTAGTATGATTTCAAGAACAGGTTTAATGTTGAGTACACCCTTATACCATGTCTTGTAGAGGGGCTTTCTTGAACTGAGATCATGCTAAAGCGTAGAAATATAAATAGGGGTCCTCCTCTTTTTCTGTCTGGAATTCTGTTACATCCATAACAAGGTTTTAACATCTTGTCCAAATGAGCAAAATGTTATTCTCATCATTAAACTGGCAGTTGCACAAAGGCAACTGGATCAGATAAAATCCAAGGCTCTTTCCCAAGGTTATTCCTTGGGGTAATCAGGGAGCAGGCAACCATAAATTAAAGCAAAAATTTATTCCCTGCTTCCTGAATCTCCAAATCAGTTTTTTTTTAAAAAGTCATCTTTTAACCAGAAAGGCAGAGGAGAAGCTAGTAAAAATATCTGTGTGTAAAATGCAAATATTTTACATAGCTCTGTAAGATGGAAGAATTGAGATTTTTCAGCTCAGGGTTTTCAGTAAAAAAATAGCAAGAATAAACCACAACCAGGCTATATTTGATAAAAATAAGGAGTGGTTTTCAGAGTCTCTGAAATCATGAGGGACACATCTGTGCCAGCATTGGAATGCAGCACAAGACACATCTCCATGATGAACACTAGCACTAGGTGTAATCCACAGCCCCTGCTTCTAATAAAGATTTATTCATCCTGTGAGTTAAACATGGTAATACTGTCTAAGGCTTGGTACTGAACCACTCCTGCCTGTGCACATATCATCTGTCACACTGAGTCCCACTGGCAGATTGGCTCTGCAAGAAAAGAGCATTTTCATGCAAAACCTTCTACTACTAGAAGCCACTCTAGGCAACCAGTGGGGGGCCTGTCCAACCCTTTCCTATCAAATCTGTTTTACTGGAAAACAAAAGTTATTAAAAGTAAGAAACATAACAATCAGCTTCAAGATTCAGCTCACCTCTGCTTACTGCTCTGATTACAAAGATTAGCCTCTATTTCCTACAGAGGGAATAGCAATCAAAGATAAATTACATGTTCATTGGATAAATCATTTGCAAGTAGTTTGACATTTTGGTCTGAAAGATTCAGCATGACTAAAAAAGCTCTTCTCTTATTTCAAGTGTATTCAGGTGGAATCTATGTGTAAACTGGCCCTATCACCTAGAAATTCCAGACCATTGGGAACTATCACAAACAGATGCAAAACCTTTTATCAGCCAGAGAGCTGTGCATGGAATAGAATCCTTAGGGAGGATGACATATTTTACAGTTTCTTTGGACTCAGGCTACATGATTACTACATGGGAGACTGTATCACAGTCAAAGGAGTGAGTAAAGCACAGGTGTCAAATAATCTTTATCCTATGTGCTTGATATAGCTAAACTCCACTGTGTGAATATCACACACCAGCAGGATGAACAAACTGGGAATTTTATAGGCAAAGCTTGAGAGTCACAGCTCAGAGAATCATAGACTGTGAGGTTGGAAGGGGAACTCAGTTCATCTATTTGTGGCACATATATGCTTTGAGAGCCAAACTCAGTCATTATTTTGCAAATAAAATCAGGTCCTGATGCTTACAAGGCTCAAGCACCTCTCATAGTTTTTGCTAACTTATCTTTAGTATAAAGGCTGTTGTCATCCAGAAGCGTTAACAATACATTCTGCCCAAAACCAACTTGCAGTCACTTGGTAGCATTCATCCTTTTTCCTGTCTGTCATTAGGATTCATATCCATAATACTCTTGCTGAAGGACAACAGATCAAAGGGAGAATATATGTGCTTGTGGCAGGGCACAAATCATCCATTTTAACTTTTTACCCAAGACTGAAACCTGCACTGTTTAAATCCTGTAGATGTCAGCCAAGCATACATCTTTTAGAGGATGAAATAGTAGTGCCCAAACACTAATTCTGCTCTCCTAGTTGCTCAGTTTCCTTCCTTCTTGGCATTTTAAAATCTCCAAGTACAGTACTGTTTTTTTCCAGCATAAAAATATTTCCTTCCAACGACTATAAATAACAAGTTCCCCTGGACTCCACCACAACTATGAAAATAATAGAAAGCACCTGGACTCCTGCTGCTCCATTTGTGCCCTTCTCACCAACATCCTGTGCCATCAGGAGTGATTCATGGAGCTCTGCAGAGCTCACTCTGGCACCTCCCTGGGTATTGCCACCTCAAGCAGCTGGGGCTGAAGCTGGCAGTGCCAGGCAGGGATGCTGGCTGCAGAAAGCCACTGGAAATGGGCAGCTGGTGCTGATGAGCTCAGCTTTACTGTCCCTCGGGGCAGCTGCCAGTCTGAGCTGAGTCTGCTGCACATTGCAGAGGTAGAAGAGCACACAAGTCCCAGCCTCAAGTGCTCAGCTACCCTGGGCCATCCATTTTCTAATTCACATTGGTTAGCACTTACTGACAATGACAGTGCTGTTTTAAGTATTGATTCCCACACACACAGATAGTATTTAATTTTTGGTGGTACCCAGGACATCTCAGCTAACAGGCGGCAATATTTAATTCTCTGTCAAATTGATGAGAGTGTTGCTGCTTTCTTTGATATGCAGTAGAGCACAATTGATCAAGCAGCCCTATTAAATTCTGCCAACAGGCTTGAAAACCCCAAAGATAATTTCACTGTAATGCTTGCCTTGCATTGGCAAAGTACACACAGAAATTTCATAGCCTACCTGATTTCTAATCACTACGAGCAAAATTAATCCATCTCCGGGGAACTTAAGAGAAATTTGTCAGCCAGTCAAGTTAAAAGAGGACTTAAAGAAGGCTGATCAATAATGCTGGATTTTACCCCAGGTTGCTGTGATTTCATGTAGATCTGTAGAAGTCAAGTAAGCCATACAAATGCCAAATGGCTGGTTTTTAGCATATATTTTAAGATGTGCTATGGATGTCTGACTAGATTATCAAAGGTAAATGATGCTGAGCCCATAGAAAAAAAACCCCTGCTATTAAAATAAGCAGTTTATTAAGCAAAACTTATGTACTACCATCATTAAATATTTATATTTTTATGTCTTCACCCCTTATATATAACTGACTTCATATATGAACTCTATTTTAACTGTGGTGTTCTTACCCTTTCCACTCAGTTTCCTTTTCCTTACCCACCCATTCCCTCAGGTAGCAACAAAGATAAGCTATATTTTGACTCTAGCTTGCATGTGGCAGTAGTGCACATATGCAGATCATACTGCAATATTGCAGCAATCTGAGTCTGGTTCAAAGTGTCCCATTTTCCTGTTGAGTCTGCATGTCTGAGCAAGAATGAATGACACAAACTTGCAAGGACTATTTGTGTCTTCAGCCAGTTCATATGGATTTTTCTAGGAGAGTAGGGGTAAGGTGACCTCCCATTGTCCTGGGGACAGATTATATTCATGTATTACACAGGCAGGCAAAGAAATGTTGCAGAAAAAACCATGGAAGTATGTGGAGGACAGGCTAGCAAAGAAAAGAGCAAAGGAAAACTCCTGAAAAGGCCAGAGCCTCCTCCCACACTGGGAACTGCAGGAAAAACAGGACCTTTTTCCTCTCTCCCATGAATAAGAAAAATGAGCACTTGCTCCTGTTTCTAAAGTCCTCCACAAATAAAAATTTATACCTTATCTTAATAAGACTTTAGAAATAATTACTTAGGTTTATATTCAGTAGAATCTGCATTAAACACAAGAATATACAACATGACAGCAGATAGGACAGGTAAAACTACTTACTTGCAAAAATTCTGGGAAGTAAATGTCAGCATTTTGGAAAATTTAATTGTTGAGCATCAGCTTTATCACTGTTACCACTATTAATTTTCTCTCTGAAGGCAGGTAAGGGTATTGGGTTCTTCCTGCTAGACACTGGGTGAACATATACCAAAGAAAGTTATTTTCAGACTTTATCCTGTAAGGTGAGAGAAAACAGATAAATATAGTGCAGAAAGCAGAAAAACATGCCAAGGGCAGGCTAAAAATTATCAGCTAGAAATATTCTCAGATAAAATTTAAGTTTTTGAAAAACTATTTTATTAAATGAATAGTACATTTCTATTAAAAAACAATTACATTTGAAATTGCCTTAAAATAAAAGGGGTCAGAAGCAGGCTTAGCTCCAACTTTCCAGAAGCATCACCTGAAAGTAAAGAAAATCTGCCATCCTTTTGTCAATCTTTTGATAACTTTGCCATATTTCTAGGAGATGGATCAGAAAAAACTTGTGTGGCTCCAATAAGGTTTTAGGAGTTGTTTCCCTGCTTATGAGACAACTCATGCAAATACAGTTGTATGAAAATTGAAGAACTTAGATCATTGATGAAAAAATGCTGTAAAACGAATTGATTTTAAACAAATGAGTCAGCCCAGAGAATCACAGGGTGCCCTTCTGGAGACCAGCCAGACCAAGCCCAGCTCAGAGACAGGAGCAGCTAGAACAGGCTTCTTGGGAACATGACCAGCTTTAATTTTTAGGGTGTCCAAGACTGGAGACTCCAAAGCCTCTCTGGGCACCTTGTTCCAGTGTGTGAGTATCCTCACAGTGAGGAAGCGTTTTCTCATGTTCAGATGGAATTTCCTGTATTTCAGTTTGTGCCCATTGCCTTCTGTCCTCTGACTGAGCAACATTGAAAATCTGGTGCCACTTTCTTTTTTCCCCTCCATCAGATATTCTTTCACAAGGTCTCTCTGACTGTCCTCTTCTGCAGGCTGAACAGTCCCAGCTGTCTCAGCCTCTTCTTCTATGACAGCTGCTCCATTCCCTTAATCATCTTAAAGACTCTTTTATACTCTGTGATATCCACTATTAAATTTAAAATCAATCCATTTTCTCCATCATGTTTATCAGGTTTTTAAAGCTCAATTATTCCAAGAGTAAATAAAGGCTATCCCTACTGTCACTGTCTAAAAAATGATGGAGGAAAGATATTTCCCTCCCTTGAACATCTATCAAATCTAGACTGTGCCTTTGTAATATTTTGGGGAAATTAAATGTGACTGAGCTGCTTTCTTAAAGTGATTCCTCATGGTATGTTTGATCACAAGAAGATGTTGTCTTTTACTTTTCTAAGTAGACAGTCTTAGAACATGAATCTCATTGAGCATAATGGTGGACTGAAAACTATGCAACTAGTTAGGCAAAAAATATTGAAGGAAAAGAATTCATTAACAAGTCTCTTGAGATTTAATGCCCACATGGGCCTGTAGACTTCTTTCAGAATAAATACTTTGATGAGCTGGTCATATCTGTTCTTTACTTTAATGTCTTTATATTTAATTCTATCATTGAAATTCAATTGTTTTCTCCTGGGTTTGCAGGGGTTCTGATACCCTGAAAATTACACAATCTCCTGGGAACTTTCTTTGCTTATACTTTTGCATATGGATAGCTTGAGGGAGGATGTCTTTCCTTCTAAGTCATTACCTTAAGTTTTGAGGTCTATTCATTCAGCTGGATGCACTTTTTGGTCTCTCCCTCAGGAGTATTATTATTGTTTATCTGTCTTTATCTGCCTTTTGATCTTCACTTGAGCAGGGAAAGCTACTCCAGAAACACCTTTGCTTCATAGATTTGGGGAGTAGACTATTGCTGATTGGGCAGTGTTGGATAAATGCTTTTTTGCCTTCTATTTTAACACTTTACAGTGGCCAGTGTCCTATCACAAGAACAGTTCTAGTCACAGATTAGAAATCTGTTGTGTGGAATGTAGCTCAACCAGAGAAAAAGCCCTGTGCTGTGTCTGCCCCAGCAGAATTTATGATACCAGAATATGGAAAGAAAATGCAGATGGATATAGACTGAGCACAGGAGTCATCTGGACCTTAATAAAACTATTTCTCACAGCTTTCTCCTGAAGGAAATGGCTTGGATGGGTGCACTGTTCAATGAGTAAAAAAACTGTCTGGATGGGCAGCTCTGAAATGTCTGTGTTATACCAAAGCAGTAGATTACACAGAAATTACTCAGTAACCCATATTCTGTCTCATCATAATAATACAGGAAGATGAAATGAATTGAACTGCAGGTTGCAAAACAGAAGTGATAAAAATAAAAAAAACATAAATAGAAAAAACCCCTATATGCAAATTAGATGTAAATTCTCTGATACATTAGATCTTGTCTCATCAGTCACTGTTCTGCTTTCTTGCAGATTAGGGAAAAGTACATGCCAATGTAATAAAGGTCAGCCTTCTCCAATCAAATATAAACATTAATTTAAAAAATGTTTAGTTTTTGATTGTCTCTTTGCCATCTTCTTTGCAAGGGCAAATGTCTTTGTCTGTCTTACTTCTAACTCCTGCTTTTCTCTTGCCTTGCAGACAAACAGAAACAACATCCATGTTGTTACTGAGATATGAAAGTCAACACAACCTGATAAAAAATGGTGATGGTAATAAAAGACAAGGTGACATTTCAGGCTGACATTTCAGGATAACATTTTGGTGATGTTCATGAAAATTTTGGCTTGAGAATATGTTGAACAAAGATTTTTCAGAATTGGGCCCAAGTCTGAGACAGTTTGTACTGGATTTAGCCAAGTATATCTCACCTTAGTTTCCAGAGTAAATCATCAGAGATGGGTTCCTAGACAGTGTTTCTCAGACTGTGTTTTACAGCTCTTTAGTGGTCATAAATGAGTTACAAAAATCAGTTCCTTAGACTTATTGGGAACAGCTCTGTCCTCCAACAGTTCTCCTCCCTCTGCCCCAGGTGAGCAGAGCTGCTGCCAGGAATAAAAAGTGCAGGCACTGCAGGGATTATGAGAGTAGGAAGAAGGGAGAGGAAAAGAAAATTATGATAAGAGACTGGAGCCCTGCTCAGAGAAGTTCAAGAAATACTGTTGCAAAGAAGGGAAAATGCTTCAGTTTTTTTGCATTAGTACAAGCATTAATTGAAAATGTCCCAGTTACAACAGTTATTACACTGCAAGAAAGGAGAAGAAATACTGGGACCCGCGGTCAGAAATGACACAGAACAAAAGCTTGCATCTCCCTCTATCCACTCAGCCACTGCACTGAAGCATCATAGACCAAACCTGGCCACCCTCTTTCAGCTAAAGGGAAATTCTGCCATTGTGGTTTAACCCCAAAGAAGCCCCACACAGCTGCTCACTGATTCTTCTCCTGGTGGGAGGAGGGAAAGAATCAGAAGGGTAAAAGTGAGAAAACTTGTGGGTTCAGATGAGAACAGTTAAAAAATTGAAATAAAGTATTATAATAATTAATAATAATTATTAGTAAAAATAAAAATTGTAATTAGAAGGAAATTTTTTCAAAAGAGAGAGAAATAAAACCCAGCAAGTGATGCAGTGGCTCAACAGTGAGAAATAAAACCCAGCAAGTGAACATTGGCTCATCACCAATGGAGTTATTTTCAGGATCAGACTCAGGAAAATGCTGAGGATAACTATAAAGAGAATATATGAATAATCTTTTATAGTCAGCTGTATTTTTCTTTTTTCTTTCCACAATATTTCAGAAGTGACTCTCTGTAGTGTCCAGACAGCAGAAGCCTGCAGCCCAATATCACCCTCATCCTCTCTAATCTACTTCTGTTACAATTAAGGTGTAAATCACACAAATTAATCTCCCACAAAAGCCTCTAATGTTCTACATTTACTTCTATTTTATCCTACAATTGCAGAGGTGTTGTTTTTTAATTTATCATCGGAGATGTTTTTGCAATGTGGGAAGTGACACGATGGGGTAAATGTGAGGAGGAACAAAGCCCCCATCTTTTGGCTGGCTCACATTAGTGACTAGAATCTGATATTCTGCCTGTAATAGATGCATGGAAGAGATAGCACAATTTAGAAAAGTGTTAAATATCCTGCTCCATGCTCCCTACAAAATACTTGTTGACAATTATGGTGAAAGAAATGATAGCCATGGAGATGTGCCACTGGATAATTGCAATCATTTCTGTTAGGATGTTATAAATAGAGTATTTATTTCAACCTTCAATTTTAGAATAATTTAAATTAGACATGAAAATATTTCAATTACAAACTGAGTAAAAAATAAAATCTCAAAAACAATAAAGGGAAACTTCAAATTTGCTTTTGAGAAAAATTATTTATGGAAGGAACCCTTCCAAAGGATTATTCCCACAGTTTTTTGGATCAGACTTTGAACTGAAAAATTCATATAAGCACTGTGTTGTAATGTCATTGTTACTAAGTCTATTTCTCATGCCTTATGTAACTAGCAATTATTTCAGACAATGATTTTCACTTGTGTGTTTTCAGAAAACTGGATACCTGATCCTTGCCCATACCTAGAATGATTACATTACAGAAATAGTTAATTTAATAGGAATAAAAGACTTGAGTTCCTAAATGCTGTTCAAATGTTTTTGAAAAGAAATGTTTTCTCTGAACCATACTGTTAAACAGTAGGAGAAAATATTTACCTGCTAGAATGGTCATTTCCAAACAACAAACCACTCCCTCTTGCACATTTTATATAAAAGAGGAATTAAAAAATAATACTGAGAGAGTCTGCACCATGGCATGTTCATATCTGCTAAGGCCTGTCAAAAATCACTCCTTCCAAATTAAATAATTAATTGATGCAAAATCCCCTCTCTGCACTCAGTTGCTGTCACAGCATTCCCAGTCCCACCTCACAGTTTGTTTGTTTGTTTTGTGAAACATGGGAAATTTCTAATTTGCCTTCCCTCAGACAGAATTGCAACATGCATGAAGCAGAAGAGATTAATTTTTCAGGATTATTACAGTAACAAGATAAGAGATCCTCAGAAGGGAATTTTCTTTCCCAGATGTATAAATATTACAGCGTAATTGAGGTTGGAAATTAGGGTCAGCTTTCCCAATCCTCTATTTAAAATATGTAAAAATAATTCTGCTGTTTTTAAAGGACACAGATTCTTTCTGTGCTCTGATTTATGGTGCCATGAAAGTTTATATATTGTCAGATTTATATTCAGGAGACAAAAACCCCTTTTAAACCTAACCACAGAACTTGGGTCTTCAGAGACTCCATTCAAAGTTCCTAATTAGCTCTTTTACCTATATATCCACTTTCTGCATATTACCATGAAACAGAAATTGGCCATGAGGGAGAAGGCTGCTGATAAAGAACAGAAAAGTCAAAGATATGTGCTGAGATACCAACTGACAACCAGGCAAAAGGTGAAAACACAGGATGGAGGAGAACACAGGGAAGGGCAAAGAGCAGCCTGGGCTGTGGTGGTGCAGGAAACGATGCAGTGGCATGGGGACTCCTGGGCTGATGAAACCCAGGTGCAGAGGGCAGAGCAGGACCAGTGGCTGCTTCTAGAAGGTGGCATTTGTGTACAAATAGCTCCTAAACACTCCTGATTTGCACGTATGCACTTGGCCACGGATCCACCACTTGGGATGTGCTCTCTCACATCTCAGTGGCCTGCTTTCCTTCTCTGTTTGACAGCCTTTATGTTTGCCTTTGAAAAAGTGTTTTTGCTCCTCAGTGAGACAGAAGTTGAGAGAGAGGGTTTGAAATAGGCTATCTGCCCTACCGTGGCAATCTCCTTCGGAGAGAGCGTGAAGGTTCAGCCATCGTGGCTTTCTCATGCAGCCGAGGCACTTTTCAAACAGCTTGTCCAGACCCAGAAGCTTTTCCAGGAGCCTACATGCTGCAGAAAGCCACAGGATTATTCTGCTAGAAAGAGGGAACCTGCTGAGCCAGAGCTCTGTCACTTTACTAAGGAAGAGTTTGTGAGGAAATTGTGTGAATTAATCAGGGAGTCGGGGAGCAACTTGACTAAATCACAGTGGAAGAGTCCTGCAGTAGTAATGAGTTATTGTGTCCTCTGCCTAGGGGGAAAGGAACACGTGTCAGGAGATGTGCTGGCTGTAGAAAATGACCTGGACAAATTACTTGGAGATTTTTCTCAGGACAGGGAAAAAAATGTGTGTGACTTTATTTCCCCAGGGAACCATTGTCATATAACAGTTCTTGGGTGTTTGTTTCCTCCTCAGCTGAAAATCCAAGGATAAACCAGGATATTTCAATTGCTTCTATCCATTACACAGAGTGTAACAGGATTAGGCAAAAAAGGAATATATTACCTTTTAAAAATCACACCTTTGATAGAGAAAACTGATTTGAAATAGTGAAAAGTTCGAGCTGTTTTATTCTGCAAGTGTCAGACCTATGCTGCCAATGGAGATTGCACACAGCCTGGGGACCCAGCCATGCAGCAGGACAAATAGGAAAATGGATTTACTCAAGCTTGGGTACTGAATTGTTATTAATGGGGAATCTGTGGTAGAGCATGTTGCTTGTAAATATATGTACCATATTCTCACCCTGCACATCCATAACAGCAGCTCACCCCATGCCCTAGCATGCAGGACAGCCACAGTTAGATATTTAGAAGAGTAATATCCACAAAACCCCCCAAGAAAACTTCATAAAAGAAACATCAGCAGATATAATTAGGAAATTTGAGTCAAAGTCTTTAGAGGATTTGCTTAATTACTTTCACTTTTGTAAATACAAGTATTCTAATTTTTAGGTAACTAAATACTTATATAGGTTTGGCTTGAGATAATTAGCACTGTGCTGACTACTCCAGAAGACAAAATTGAGAGTGAGGAGGGATGAGCTGTCAGCACAGAAGCCACATTTATGTAACACACATTCATTTTCACACTCACTCAATGACCAAGCCTCCCCATCCTTCACTGAGGCTGCATCTGTCAGTGCTGTGAAGCATGAGGTGCATTGCTAGAGGTGTCAGCACCTTATGGGGCTGAAAAACACAGGGGAAGAGTTGTATGACCTGTAGTAAAATGAGAAGTCTCACTTTGCAAAATGTGGGTAGACACAAACACGGATAAAAATCATGCACTTTCTTATCTACTGCTTCTGAGTTTTTACAAAGAAGAGACTGTTGTGAGACTTCTCCCTAAAATAAACAGCATACAGATTGTGATCTCTGACACAAACATCTAAATCTGCATTTGATGGGAACAAAATACTCTGGGGGAGAAAAAAATCTGTTTCAAAAGATGCTCAAGAGTATTTGCTTCTTCATTGTTACACAGAATCTCAGATTTATCTTCAATTATCACCCAACTACCAGAGGTTCGAAGAGTGAATCATTGTGTCTATAAAACCTAAGAAATTTGAGAATACTGCTGCATTCTCTATTAATCCGATGTGGGGAGGGAGAGCTATAGCTTTAACCTACAAGTACTTCAGGGAGAACCAAAGCTTTATTTTTGTTTTGTTACAGATGTCACCACAAAGGCAGCTCCAGAGGAGAAACTTCCAGTAATCTTCCTAAGAGAATTAGAAAGTTTATGAAACTGCAATCTTATGCATCTTTATCAGTGATATAGTTGAGTGTAGGGCTTCAGGGTTTTTAAAATCTTTGCTCATCTGATATTTCTTCCTTGTTTGTCTGGTCTGCAATAAGTTCCTCACAATAGCTCTGAGTATGTTCCTGTGAAAGAGATAGTTTTAACCCTCTCTGGCAAAAGGGCCACTGAGGCACAGTGGGAATTGCCTGTGTTTCATAGCAGCTGCCCAGAATGCTCAATCTGTCCAGATGTAAAAGAACAGTCTGTGGCAAGGAGTGGGGTTTGCCCGTTCTGCTTCCTTCTAAAATTCACGTGGGGATATAACCAGACCCAGATAGACACCTGGAACAACATAAAGCACCTCCAGTGACTATTTCTACGAGAAGATGACTGCTATTAGAAAGGCTATTTTAACCTCTCAGGCTCTGGTTCAAACCCGTGGTCCATAAGGGATCCAGCTGTGTTCCCAAGATAATCCCTATTTCACATTGAATATAGCATGCTAGTTCATCAAGCTGAATTAGGTCCTGCCACATGCTCTGATGCTTTAACTTGCTTTAAACCTTATTCTGCACTAGCTGACTCATTCCAGCACATAGTTGAAGCTAAAGGACATCTCTTGCGTACATTTATATTTAAAATAGCATAGTGCTCTTCATTTGTGTGGGGTAGCAGTTCTTCCTTAGCACAACAGATAACTGTTTGAGGAATGTGGCAGCAGTTCTTTGCCTTTGCAGCAAAATTTCCAGAAGGAAACAAAAATCACCTATCACCAATCACTTCTCACCGAAATCTCTTCCCTCAGAATGCGTCAAACGAAAAAAATCCCTCAACTCTCATTAGGGGGTTATTGTCTGTACTTGAGGATGTAAAAAGGGAAATACAAACCCCTATTGCTAGGCTAAGAAAGTATTCCCTTCCTGAGTGGATAAATGTTAATCGGATAAAATAAAAGGCAGTGCTAATGGCCGATTTACACCCAAAAGGCCGGAGACATTTGCATTCAGCACGTTCACCCAGCTAAGCTCCTCTGCTGAAGTAGGGGAGGTGACGCAGTTCTCAGCAGCAAACACGAAGCCTAACATAACTGGCTAAGTCAAGGACAAAAAGGAAGTCCAGCTTGCCTTCCTGCTTTTTAATAGCCCTTTAATTTTACTTAATGATGCTGCTTGTTCTTTAATATAATCTTCCTCTGAATGGCTGTGGTTTCTACAGCACCAATGGAACAAGACAGAGCGAGCTCTCTCCTTGCACTCAGTCTGACCTGAGTGGAAGGGGGAAAGCTAACTGGGTTGTAATAATACAGCAATAATCTTTATTATGCTGCATTTATTTCACATGGAAATCAAGGTTCATTTGGCAGTCCTGGCCTTAAAGAATTCATCAGCTACCACGTCAGGTGTGAATCATGAACAAGGGTATAGAGAGCCTGTACCCAGTTTATTTTATCATTATTGCAATTCTGACTTTTCCCCACCTCCCAGAAAGGAGGTGCACACTTGCAGGGGTCCAGCAAGCAGGACAGACAGCAGGGTGATCTGAGTTCAGACTTCTATTTTTGGCATATTACCTTGAGATCTGGTATATTTCTTCATTACTGCCCTGTTTGTAATTTCCAAGTGATAAATGCATGGAATAACCCAAAAAAGACTTAATCTGCTTCATGGAAATCCAGAGGTTTCTTTTGCAGACAGTGATAAATAAAAGTTTAATTTTCATTCCAGCTGGAGTGCAGACAGCCCAGGTGGGGTTTATCTGACAGAGCATCTAAGCTATGTTCTTGCACATCATTTACCATTCTGAATTTTAACCAAGGAAAGTATATTGACAAGGGAGTTTATTAAGAACTTTTCTTTATCTTGTCTGTGCTACTGCCACATCTTCAACTTCATTGAAAATGATAGGGAGTATAGCCTACTCCTGAATAAACCTGAATAATATAATTTACCTTTATTTCCATGTGCTTTGAGCCAGGGCTTCCCAGATGCTCCCAAAGGTCCCGCACAGCCTGTAAAATGTTTGCAAAGAAAGTCCTTGTTTGAGAGGTTGCATTTCATTTAGGCATTGCATAGAAGATGAATTTTGTTATATTGCATTCACAACCTGATTTCTTATGTTTAAGCAGCTGTTTTTGAACAAAACCTGCAAGTCCCTGCTCAAGATTTTCTAAATACTAACTCCTTTCTTTTTAAATTACAAATGTTCATTTCTATGGAAAGGCAACATTTGTGGCAAAGTTTGAACAAAACAGCCCTAGGCCTTTGATTTATGAAATAATAAAGAGATCAGATATTCTGGAGTCCATTTTAACAAGTGAGGGTGTCGTACTGTTTAGAAATCAGCATTAGCACAACAGTACTCTTTGTGATAACAAAGCTAGAAATCTCTGTCCTATAGCATTAGTGAGATATAAAGGCTGACAGATGCTGGGATCAGGTTTAAGGAGTGATTTTTGTGAACATATATGAGAAAAACTACAGAGAATTGATATTGGAAAGGAATCCAATAGTGTGTGTACTGTGTGAATTAACGTGGTACTTCTCAAGACATTTTCTGTTGCCCAAACTACTCACCTTTTAATCAAAATTTAAAACATTATTAGTAACATATTGTAATACAGAAAATAAAAAAAATATCACATAGGTTTAAAACTGTAGTAGAAGAAAGTGTTGCAAGGAATAGACAGCAACAAGGAAAGCATATCCAAATCAGAAGATGTAGTTTCTACATTATAATTTAACTTGAAATTTGTTTTAATCCCATACAATCCTCAAGTGATGAAGTGCATGTTGAGAGCATAAATCTAGAAGTATAATCAACTGCACAAATATTTTTGGTAATAGTTCCATCTTGGAGGAAGTGAGCCATGGCAGGGCCAATACATTTTAGAATTGTGTAAGTGTGGTGGAAAATTTTAAAATGCAGATCTGCCATCACACCTGGGCACAAAGTGCACCTTCCATCACAGGTATTCCTTTCAAAGAAACTCGTGGCTTGGCCAAATGAAATAGAGTCAAATGGCACACTGATAATACAAAAATGCCCAAACCGGTATAGGAACTGCCTATTTGATTTTTTTGGAAAGAACGATTGGAAAGAACTCTTTTTGCTGTTTTCCCAAACCCCTCACCCCCACCAAGATTCCCAGCTCAGCCTGCTGAATTCTCCTCAATCCTCTTGCTCCTTTCTCAGGTTACCGTGAAGGAATTGCATCCTGCAGTGTGAGAGCAGCCCCGTGTGCTCCTCCTCACAGCGCTTGCCAGGAGGAGGGCTTGGATGTGCAGGAGGGAAGATGGATTTCTGTGGAGCCCCAGTGCCATCCCGCAGTGCTGCAGCCCAGCACGGGCAGGCTGGGGAAGCCCTGCACATCCTCCTCAAAGCTCTCGTTCCCAGCACGGAGAGCTGAATTTCCACACAAAGCTGGTGGCAGCAATCACACCCGTGCTCTGGGGAGGTGTTTTATTACCTTTGGACTTGTTGGGGGGGGGGCTCCAGAAGCTTTTGTATCATCTGTGAAAACGGAGCTTGAACAACCTGGATGCAATCACTGGGAGCTTCTTTGCTGGGAGATTAAATATGCAATATTTTATAACCCAGTTTAAACAAGTCCCATGCAAAATTCAGGATTGGATTTCAATATGTAATTTTCTTTTAATTTTTAAACTAGTTCTCGCAATGATTTTTATTTTATTATCTGTATCTATGGAATGGTGAACAAATCAAAACACCAGTATCTACAGGTAATTTGATATTTAATCATTAACCTAGTCTTGTAACATGAAATTTTAACCAATCATAAATTTAGATGTAATCAGAAACTATATATCAGCCATTATGTCATTAGATTTCTGAGTTGTCAAATAACTGAAATCCATTATCCTTACATAAACTTCTTGTTTCCAAGGCAATTCAGTCTCTAAGCTCTGAAGAGCTGCCAGTTAAATATGTACAGTTTTCTTTTAAGCACAAGGTAGAGAAAACTAAAAATTCAACATGAAAGACAAAAAGAGAATTATGGAACAGCAACAACATGAAATGAAATCAAAACATTTTTTTTTAATACAAACATAAATTCTGGTCAGAAAAGCTTTTAAAAAAGGAATGTCTTGAAGAACTTTTGAATGTTATTAATACACTCCACTGATTAAGAGACTTGTATCCAATGCCTTTTATCATTCATGAATCCATTAAATGAATTTCCAGACACTTTATTTCACTTTTTGCAAGTCTACACATGACAAGGTTTAGAAATAATGCAAAGGGAAGCCTATATGAAAATAAAATTAAAATAATAACTGATTTTGGAGGAAGTGAAATGGACAACCCTCATTTGCTCTTAAAGGAAATCTATCCCATTGATCTAGCTTTTAGAGCTTGGCATGAAGACTAAAAAAATATGGATTATAGATCTGCAAATGGAGGTTTTATTTTGAGCTGCATTGACTTTCAATTTGTGGAATAGGCTGTGAATAAAACAAAAAACCTCCCCCCCCCAAAAAAAAAAAAAAAAAAAACAACCCCAAAACCAAGACAACAAAAAACCCCTCAACCCAACCCAACCAACACAACACAGGAACAAGTGGTGGATCTTTGGAACAGAGGTAAAGGTTCCTCTCTCCCCTTCCTCACTCCAGTGCAAGGGGAGTTACCATCTATTTACTGTTACTCTTTTTCTGCATTTTTCTAACTTCTCCATTTTTACAATTTGTATTCCCTCCTCAGCCTTCATTTCTGTCCCTCTTTCCTTCTCTCTAATCTCTTTTATTTCTTTGAATCTGGGATGCTTTGCAGGATGGTTGATTATTGGACAGTATTATGAGAATTGTGAAATGATTTTTGTGTGTGCCTGTGCAAACCCAGCTGACTATGGAAGAGTCTCAGAAAACTGCATCTTACTGGGGTTCTTCCCTCAAAGGGTAAATATAGACCATCCTGTGGTTCGAGAGAGCTTTAGAAGGCAAAAGTGTGCCTAAAATAAATTAGAAATGTAGCTAATTTGGAAGATTTGGTCATGAAAATTTGTCTCTTCAATACTAAATCTCCTTGATGTCACTCTTTCTCAGCAATGACTTTGTTCACCAGGCTGGATTGTTGTTGCTTTTTTGATATTCTCTTTTCCTCCACAGTCTGTGTGGCAATACCTTAGGACACCATGAAAATTAATTTTCACAATGGATGAACACTGTACAACTATCAACCTAGAAAAGAGTGTCAAATGCTGCTTGGTACTCATTTCCTTTAGACCAAACTTGAAGATTTCAGTTTGATCATAGTGCACAAACAGTACAGGTGGTTCTGGCACAAGAATGACAACTCAGGAAAAAATTAGGCTTTTTTTCCAGATATTCTGCTAAACTGCACAGATGTGGTGGGAGAGAGAGAGGAAAATTTACCTCTTTTGTTTAAAAAGCTCTCTTCTTTTTCATTGGACTGGAGAAGGAGACAGACAGGACTGTGCTGTGAATGACATTCTCACATAACTTTTTATTACCAGATCAAACCATCCTGTGCTACTTTTATGGATATTCTTCCCACTCTTCCACTAACAATATCAGTGAACTCTTTATTGCCTCTTGATACAACCTACAGGTTTGTTTTTGCAACAGATTCTAAAAAACACTTCATGCAGTAATCTAAAGTGAGGAAATATCTGGTTCTGTACCATATAACATTCCTCTGTTCTCTCTCATCCCTTCATGCAGTCCAGTGCTGTCTTTGCCTTTTTAACCACAGGAAGCTGTTAAATTGTTGCCCCAACTGCTTGCTGACAAAGGTGTTGGTGATTTGGGGTTTTTTTGAAGAGGGCAAAGGCAGGCATTTGACTCAGACTGCTGGGCTACTGCTGTGCCTCTCACTGATTCTGTTCACTCCACCCACAATTCAGACAGCTGTAACTCAAAAAAGGTCCAGCGTTAGAGAACTGGAGTCAGGAGGAGGCTGTGTTGTGCAGACACTGCTGAGAGCACCGCTGAGCAAATGTCTGTGGGCCTGGCTGCTGCACATTGCCTGCTCCCCTAAAATCAACTAATTGCAAGCAGGATTCCAGCAGGCTGGGCTTTGACACCCTGTATCCATGCCCTTCTGTGTCATGGGCCTCAGACAGACTAAGAATTATTCATGTGGCAAACATCTGGATTTACATGGGAGCCAGCAGAGCTGATCTGTTCTGGCACAGAGAAAGGGCACGTGCAGAACAGAGCCAACAACCCTAAACCAGAACCTGGTAAGGGCCAGGCCAGCACCTCTACCTTGTCCATCCTGCTGGAAAAGTAGAATTTAGGAAGAGGATTACAAAGAATTACAAAGATTTTAGGGGAAAGATTATCTTGTCTGCCCGATGTCACATGGACAATATCTGGCACCTTCACAGAAGATTGTAGTCTAAAACCAGAATAATGTGTGTTGTGTTCCTAGGACTGATTTTTCAGGAAGGAAACAAAATTAATCAATATAAACTCTGAAACAAAAGAGCAACATCTGACAGGGCCTACAGGGAAGCAAGCAAGAAGCTTAGAACACTGCTAATGCCCACTATTAACACTTCCATTCGGGCCAGCTCTAGCAGGAATTGTCTGTCACCATCCAGAGGCAGCAACAACAAATTGTACTCCAGCCTGTGGGAAACCATAGTTAGAATTCATCCAAAACAAACAATGGTTAGACCAAAGGAACTTTTAATCTAGGACTAAAAGGGTGTAAAATTGTAAAAGATAATCTGAGAGAACTCAGATTCTGCTAGGTTTTCACATATATTTTTGTGTATTTATTTGCTCATTTAGATGCACATGGAATTGATAAGAAAGTAGATTTTTCACAAAGGTGTTCAGTAGGGAAAAGGGATGAATCTCTTTGCAAGCACCTGGCAGCACCTCTTTCCCCATAACAGGTTTAGGAGAATATTTAAAATAGCTGCAAACATGCTTCTCAGTCTTGCTTCTTTCAGGATACAAAACCTCTTTCAGGGTATTTAATTTGCTTTTAGTTTCACTGGGAGGAACCAGAGATTGACAAAAGATGTACAAAAGACAGAGTTACTGTGAAGCCCTTTGAAAGCCAAAATCTTATGAAGGCAAGTGAGCAAGCTAAAGGCATGAGATCAACACCTTTTGGTTTTGTGGATCTAATATTTGTATGTACCTGTGAGATGAAATGATGCTGTGGAGGAAACATTTGTTTATGTGCAGTAATCATCAATCAGCCTTCTAACTCACTTCCAAACAACTCTTCCTCTGAGATTTCCAGCATCAGAAACACTGGTTTTTTTTTTTTTTTTTTTTTTTTTTTTTTTTTTTTTTTTTTCCCCCTGGGAATCACTCAGCAAATGGTGGTATCTCCATGTATTACACTGATCTGAATTACAGCATGGTTGGCTCAGAAGATATCAGGCTCTTTTTTTACTACTAAAAATAGATGTACAAGGCAAAACAGCTGGAAAACAAACATTAGAGATATGATGAAAGCAGGAGTGAGAAGGCAAACACGTCTTTCCCCACACTAGATGTTGATTAGATGGAGAGTGCCTGCTGAGGTTGAACAAATAACAGCCGTTCCTGGCTTTTATTTTCTGAAGCTGGAAAAAGTTGATAGCTTGAAAATAACAACATGTTATGAAGTACTTTTCCAGTTTCAGTTTCTTCATTTTACTTCAGCCCTAAAAATATTCATATAAAATGCTGAAAGGTCTAATGAGTTAGTGGTGCTTCAATGTTTCTCCTGCTGATGTCACAAAATGGTTTATTGATTCCATTTAACTTCTAATTGGCTCACATTATTAAATTACCATCATTCAGGCTAGAAATTAGTTTAAATGATCAATCAACACAAAATAAGGTCAAGATTATTAGTGACAGACTGGATAAGCAGATAAATAGATCAATAGAAAGAAATAAAGATAGATCAATTAGAAGTTTAGACTAAATGGAAAAAGTAGGTCGGCCTTTTTTCTCGTTCTTAATTACATACCCACTGGCTTTTTCTGTGGGGACTTGAAATACTGAAGTCTTTTTCCTCACTGCATAATTAGAATTCTAAGATCTGACTGATCATGTCAAATTTTGAAGCAGAACAAATAGTGAAAACTAGGCACACTGAGATGTTGAACCATCAAATTACATTAGTAAAGTCATGGCTTAATAGAATCCTCCACTAATTCCACCAAGTTAAGATATGGAGAACACTGAAATACTTAAAAAAAAAAATTAAATCTCCACATTAATTAAACCAACATACTATAAATCTGTCTAGACTGGTACATAACATTAATTTTGAAAGGTTAGATTAGGATAATTATAAACTGACTGCATTTTTTTTTCCTAATATATCCCAATCATTACTTATTGAAAGCAATGCACACTCCTAATTTAACTAATATCCTCAAATTGAGGATTTCTTTACTTGACTTTATACAGTCACACCACTGACTCAGGAACATGCTATGATATCTAGTGAGCTTTTCATTTTTACAAAGTGTGTCTGATCTTTTCTCAGCCGCATCCAGAACAACTTATATTTTGTCCTCATTAGCCAAGAATAGGCTGAATCCTTCTTAATGATCACAATGGAACACTCAAATTTCCGTACAAACTAGGACAAGCTATTTCAATTTTTTGTGCCTTGGTTTACCCATTTGAAAATGAAGATGATTTTTACCCTCTTCTCTTTAAATGAATTGAGATGTGTAAAATGCTGTTAAATGGTAAAAAGAACAATCATTTTATTTTCTGTTTTTCTATCAAAATATCACCTCAGGATTGGATGTTAAGAACCTGCTAGCAATGATAAAATTTATATGTCAATTGTCCCTTTTAGGAAGGGTCTGATTGTACTGCTAACTATTCAGATTAAAACCTGTGTCTTGAATTATGACTTTAATGTTTCTTGCAGGGTTTCCTAAAGCTCCCTCCAGGGGAGAGCTGGGTACAGGAACACCTCTATGTCTCTTTATCTGCCTCCAGGGGCTGCCACAGCTATAGCCTAAAGCATGGTAAAATCCTTCTAGAGCCAAGCTCCTCCTTCCTTACCGGTCCAGATTCCTGGGCACTGTGCCAGAATTTGTTACTCTGGAAGAAGGTGAGCTGCAGAAAATGTTGTGTTCACTGATGATCTCAGCCTTCAGGTGCCAGGTGGATAAAGAACTCCAGTCCTTGGCTGTGATGAGCTGTGGGTCAACATGGGCTGGGAATAGCCCTGCCAAGAAGGACTTGCAATAGGATAAGGGGTAAAAGTTTTAAAGAAAAAGAGGGTTGATTTAGGTTATTGAAAAACGAAGTCATTGCAGTCACTCCTGAAAAGTTTGCACTACAACTTCATGTTTTCAGAAAGTTCAAAAGAGTGAGGGAAAAGTATAAGTGGAAAAAAAAGTAAGAATTTCAAATAATTCTTCCTGACAGTAAAAACACAAGCTCCTGAATACTTCTGCAGCAATTTTCAACTCCCATTTACTCGCCTCTCTGACCAAACTAGTTTCTCTTTTTTCTCCTCAGTGTCTGCTGCAGTTATTTTACTCACTTTTCTACGGTGCATGCTCGCTTTGCACTTTAAAGCCTGCAGAATTCTTCTACCTCCACACAAAAAACCGATGCATATCTGCCTCAGAGCAGATAAGGGCAGCAATGGCCCTCCAACAGCCTTCTGCTGGTGCGTGTTATTAGACTGGGTGCCTGTTCTGTGATTCTGAATCCAGCCCAGCAGATGGGGTGTTTCAGCTCCCACAGGAAAGGCGCTGTTTATTCTCCCCTCGCCCCCCACTCCCACTGGCTCAGAAACTCCCCCAGTGCCCAACTCACACCTGCATCCACCACAGGGCATGGGGAGGAGCAGTGAGAGGGGGAAATGCACCCTCCTGTGCATTTGGAAACTCCGAGAGCATCTAAAAATATCTGTTCTCCTTTGCTTGAGTGTGATACTAAAAATAAAATAAAGCCTCTCAATCACACAGGGTCAGTTCAAGATGCACAGGCTTCTGAACTCAGACAAGTTCATTTTTTTCCTTCTTGTTGCTTCCTTGGTGTTGTTCAAGTCTTTCTAAAAACAAGCAAACAATAAACAACTGTGAGGCACTCTGGAGAATGTTTCAACCCTGCTGTGCTAAAATAAAATATGAAATATTGCATACAATGACATCGAAATTTCACTCTAATTGTCATAAATCACACTTGTCACATTCATTTGCATTACCTGCTGAACACTGAACTGACTTGACAATACACCTAGGCAAATTACAAACCAAGTGAAGAGAAAAAAGAAAATAAAATTAGTTTCATTTGATAAATTGCTATTACATACTAGAGAGGTTAACAAAAAAGGGACAATGAAATGATGGTGCCATTTTTCTTAGTTTTGAGGAAAAATTATCAGTAGAGGAAAACAAAGAAAACATTAAATAAATGATTTGCATCAAAAATAAAAAGAATAGGCTGAGAAATTTAGCACAGGACAGATGACCTCATCTTGTTTTAAAGAGTTATATTTCCAGAAGCAGACTTATAGTAGAAATTTGGCAGAAAAATAAAGCCAAATTTACCAGAGATACTCAGTGGTTTGTCCCAGGGTGTCCAGGAAGTATGAACCCACCTACAAATATCTCTCTTGTGTTTTACTATGCCTGCCTAATCCTAGACAATGCTATTATTACAAGAAACAACACAGGAGAAATGCAAGTTCACAGCATCCAGCTATATCAATTCATCTCAAAAAAAAAAAAAAAGGCGATTTAAGCAGAAATATGAGAAATGTGTTATGGGAAACTATTGACAGTTTGGTCTATTGAAGTTTAGAAAGGACAAAAAATGAGAATTGGGAAAAAAAGGGAACTCAATTCATCACATAAGGCAAATGTCCTACTGGAATAAAGTTATATCTGTCATCTTTTAGGTGGCCTCTTGCATGTAAATATAGGAGTTATGCACATGATGCTCTTCATCACTGTACTGAGGACACTTACAGATTACAGAACTGACAAGGTTCTTTCTAGGACTTAGACATGTTGAAAAGATTTCTCCTGTATCTCCAAATAAATCAGAAGAATATTTTCAGTGGAAGGCAGGTGTGTCCTTCCCAAGCCCCTTTTGTGCTGCTCTCTCCATCCCAGTGATTTGTAGTCCACTCACCAGCTTGATAGAAACGTGAGACAATTCCAGCTATGGGCTGAAACAATTGCTTGCTCTGTGGATATTTTCAGTGTCAGGCAATTATCTTGCATGTAGTTTCGAGGGTATATTATCTTAAAGAAAAAATATCTCAAAGTAGAATAACACAAAATGGCAAATTATGTTTTTGAGATTTTTGGAAGTTTTTCTTTATTTATTTGGCAACATGGCCTTACCTTCTTTTCACACATTGCCTCTAGAAATACTTAATAACTGTAAATGCTCCCAAATCACAAAAAAGGTACAGGAGACATTAACATCATGTCTACACCCAGCATTAAAAATGGAAATATTTTTTAAGAAATGATTAATATCCAGAGATGAACGAAGGACAAATAAATCTTTCACCAGCCTAAAAACCAGATCTTTTTAAAAGATAGAACAATTCCACAGTGTATGACTGCAATTTAAAAAGAAGTAGCACTGACTGTCAGAGGAGAGGGAGAGAAGGGAAAAGAAAAAGAAAAAATTCTGAAGGTTATTAAGAGCAATCATTTTTTATGGCAGGTGATACTGTAGAACATGTGACATGTGATAGTGCTGAGGTTAATGGTCGGACTGGATGATCTCAGATATCTTCCCCAGATAAACAATTCCATGATTCTATGACTTACTTGGGTATTGAAAAAATGTTGAAAAATCAAAAAGCAAGTGAATGAAACAAAGGAGTTAATGGATGTGAAAATCAACACACAATCAAGCAGATTTGTTGTCATTTTCCAGGCAGAGTCCTAAATACATAATAACATTTGACACCATGAATCCTTACAAGGATTAAAGAAAATCCCATTTAGGTAACACACATAGAGAAGAACAGAGACACAGCTCTGCTGATCCAAAAAAACCCTGTCATGGTCATACTGGGAGCCAGTGAGAAAGGCAGAACTGATGTACAGGAATTCCTTCTCCAACCACCAGAATTTCCTACCTGGGAGCACAGGGTATTGGGACTTACAGTGTTCCCAAACCCAGTGACTTTTACCAGCTCCAAGACAGTATCTTCCAATAATTTCCTCAGTTCTTTCTGCTCTGCTTTCCTTCCTCATAATCTTAGCTGAAGAATTTCTCAACCCTATTCTTCATTTTCAAATGTTCTCTTTTCTTTGTCATCTTCTCCCTTTCCTTAATTTGGTTTATACCTCTTCATGCAACTGTTCTGACTACAAGATTATCTTCCTAAATTTTTATATTTTTATTTCTTTTCCTTCATGTTTTTGTTTTATCTTCATCTTATTTATCAGTAATTGATGGAGAGACAAAAAGATTGTGATACATGAAGAAATTTGGAAAGAAAATGCAATGTTCTAATTCCACTCCATGGAATGAAGTCACTTTTAATGGATAGAGATGAAAGGGGAGCTGCCCTTGGAGCAACCATTCTAAAGAACCTCCCATGCATAGTTTTCATCAGTACTGCCATATGTTTTTTACATTGTTCTCAGCTGTTTAAATATATGGTTCCGTGCCAGTTAATCCTCCAGAATTCATTACAGAATAGCAAAGAAAAACATGCACAGGTCCTTATTACCCAAGTATAGAGTTTATAATGGCCTTCTTAAAAGTAAGAAAGAAAAAAACAATCAAAACCAAGTCAACATCAACAAAAAAACCCCCAACCAAACAAAAAAAGCCCACCACAAACCAACAGCTGAATTTTGGCTGTAAAATTTCAGAAAAAACACTTATCGCTCATACTGGAAATTTGTAAAGAAATTTATAAGGAAGTCCATCTATTTATTTACACATTGAAAAATTCTTTTAATTTACACATTGAAAAAGCCCTAAGTTGACAGATTGAATTCCTTTTCACTTTCAAGTTCCTGAGTTAATCCTCTCATGAAAAGTATAAGAGGAATTAGCATCAAAGCAACTTCCTACAGTAAGTAGGGGGAGCTTTTTCTTGACAGATTTTGATTTATTATAATGTTCCAGAATGCAGAACTCTGTAGTTAGACAAATTTTTCTAACTTAGCAAATTACAGCTGAACCAGATTTGCAGGTCTACTATTTATTTATTATTGGGTTTACTTTATTATACTACATTTTGTACTGACAGGGCAAGGAACGCTGAAGACATTTCCTATTGATTAAAACGTAGGGAGAACATGTCCAGTACCAGCAATCCTGTAATAATAGCAAAGCCACAGAAAATAGGCCTTCATCTCTGCATTTATTCCCTAAACACTCTTTATAAATAAGGAATCTGAAATCCCTACGAGGAGTGGAGTGAGAGTAAATCAAAGGTGTGATATTAAAATTGATTTAAAGCATAACATGCAAAAGGAATGACAATGTAAGCTGATAAGGAATATTGTAAGGGCAAAATATTGTAAAAAACTTAGAGAACTTAGATTCTACCTTCAGTAAGAAAGATTTATCACTTCCCTGTGGATAGCAGCACAACTGCCCCAAAAGAAGTTGCAATAGACAGAATATGGAAGGATTTACATTTTTCCTAAAAAGGAAATAATGAAGATTTTTAGCTCTCCTGCCTAGATATTTGTGAAGTACTGTGAAATTCTCTGACAAGTTTTTTTTTTTTGGTGTGTGTTTTTGTTGTTGTTTTGGNTTTTTTTTTTTTTTTTTTTTTTTTTTTTTTTTTTTTTTTTTTACTTTATATATATATATCTTTATTGTTAGCTTCTTTCTGGACCTTTCACTTATATTTTTCAAATCTTTCAATAGTATTAATTAAGCTTGTCTGCTTAAACTGGTGTGGTTTTTCCACCAAAGGAGATGTTTCGTTGTATTTCCTTTTAATATTTCCTTTCTACCTTATAGAAAGGATTTCCAAAGTACCTGGAAAACATCCAGGTACTGTGTGCCTTCTTTTCATTGGTGATCATGATAGAGAGAAAAGTTAGAGCAAAACTGAATGGCCTGACCAGAGGAATCCTCCCTCTGACAGGCTAAGCCAAAAGCAACCTCAGCTAAATTCTGAACTGAATTTGAAATGCAGTGCAATAAGGGACATTTACAGCTGCCTCTGAGGAGAAAAAGGAAGAAGAAAATGTTTATGGTACATGCTCAAAGCATACAGAGATTGAATTGTGAATGTCCAAGCAGGACAAGAATCCTGCTTAGTTGTCAGCTGGTACCAACACCTTTTGTCTACTCAAGATTTACAGATCCAGTGGTTCAGCTAAGGTAACTTTCTGTGAAATTGTACAATGGAATTTTTATTCTTTATTTATATTTTTAATTTTACTTTCTTTCCTGACCTATTTTTTTGTATCTTTCACAACTTGCAGTGATGCTAATTAGTCTTGTCATCAGCTCTTATTCATGACACATCTTTACAGACAACTTATCCAAAGTTAATTTTTCGCATAATATTCATGCGTTCATAATTCAAAAGTCACATATTCCAACGTATTTTTAAGGCAGGTATAAGCAGTAAGAAGATTAGTGCTGAATATTCAGATGTAGGTAAAAGAAGGACATCACTCTATGAACAGACTCATCTGTACTTGTTTACAGAACAAGTGTTAAGATTTTTTTTTTATGCTTTTGTGGTTTTATGTATAACTCTGAAGTCCCTGAAAACCCCATTGGCTCCAATGAGTTTTAGATGTATGTAAAGCCAGCAAATGGCACCTTATGATCACAAATGTCACTGGTAGCCCCTCTGAGCCCAATGACACCTATCAGTAATTTCAAATGGCCCAAACTGTAGCAATCTGGAGCCTGTTGGAGAGGTTTTAAAGAACCATATTTCTAAAACTCATTCTTCTGCAGTGAGAAAATGACAGCAGCTTACTTTGACCCCATTCAGGAGGAGGTCACTCCCCAGCTGGCAGTGCAGTCAGCATGTTCACTGGTGCAGTTTTACAGGGGAGATATGAACTTCAGCTGCTGGAGTGGATTAAATCAGGCAGGGGCCACAGCTGCCCTAAGGGACTCAACAACATCCACTAGGAACGTGTGGAGTCATTGGGTCAGTCTCAAGACACAGCTTTTAGTTCAAAAGTCATTGTAAGGAAAAGGGGCCTGACTGAACTTTTCCCCTTGATGTAGTGCAGAGATTTTGGGTAAAAATATTGTCATGGCTCTACTTTTGTACAGAGCTTTAGGCATTCAGGCATTGGTGCTCTCAGTTACAGTGAATTACCACTTTGAAAATAAACAATGGCACACAGTGATGAGAGACAGATTATGAGATATAAGTGGTTTAATTTTGCTCTTGTCTAGCTTCAGAATTATGAACAAGTGTCCTGGTTAGTTGTAAATGTAATTTTTTTCCCCGAAATGGAACAGAGTTTTATATCTGTCCAACTCAAGCCTGAGTGTCGCAAATAATTTGTCTTTGTACTGGCTTCAAACTCTCCAGAGATTTCAGCAAAAAAAAAGGATAAATTACTAAAAAGAAGTCCATAAAGAATTTATGATAGCATCATATATGGGAGCAGCATTTATATTTGAAACTGATCTGATAAAAGGAAAAAAGGGAAACACCTGTAGCAACTGAATTAAAGTTCTAAGGAGTTAAGAAAATTAGAACAGAAAGAAGGTGGCACTATTGAAGCTGAAGTCAAAGCTGAGAGAAAATATCTAATCTGCAAGACAGATTAGTGTCCCATAACCCAGGACAGGATTCTGCAGCAATAAGCACAGAGAGAAGTCAGGTAGAAATTGGAAACCTCAGTGAGAGCATCACAAAGGAAAAGCTCCAGCTGAGTTCATGGCTCTGTGGATCAGAGAAAAGGGTCAGCAAAGGTGGTGGCCTCCTAGCCTTTGATATCCTGAGAAAAATTGTTTTCTGCAATAGACACTGGAGAAACTGTATTGAAAACTTCAAAATTCTCTAACAGCATATTTAAAATCATCTTTCATGGTTGGATCTTTCTGACAATTTCAAATATATTTTATTTTCATATAAAACATCATTTCATGACAAGAAAATCCACCCCTATGCCCTTCTGTTCTCCCAAACTTATGGAAACAAACATAAATTAAAAGAAGTGATTTTAATTCTCCAAGACTTTTGATTCTTTCCACACAACAAAAAGTTTTAATTCATATTCAGTGCTCCTGATGTGTTAAAAAAAACAAAACAAAACAAAACAAAAACCCCAAAGATTTAATGTCTGTCATATCTTCCGGAGTCTTTTTTTGTAACAGTATTCATTATTGCTCAAGTCAGTGTAAGGAACAGATAATACGTGTTTTGTTCTTTTGACAACTATTAATTTCATTGAAAGCATGGATGTGTAGGCCTGTGTAGACACATGATTTAAAGAAGCAGTGTTTAAATCAAATCTCCTTTTAAAAAGGCTGATTGACATGGCAGTATGCCATGTGACTGTTTTGCAAATTATAACTTGTATCCAGCTAGAAGAAAAAAGTAGAAATAGTTTGTGTTTTCTTTGAGGCATGCCACATCAGGCAAAAGAATTTCCTCCTCTAAAGAGATTTGTTGTAAATGCCAGAAGTATTTGGAAAAAAGAAATAAAAATTGAATGTAATGTGTCACTTGTGAGACCCAGAGTACTTTCTGCTCTCCCCTGATCCTTACTCAGCTTCCAGAGGGCACAGCAACCACAGCTCATGTTCTCTGGGGCAGGACCTGGAGAGCTCTGCAGTGAAAATACCAAAGATTACCTGCTACGCCCATGAGACCCAAAGTTTCTGTAGGTGTGACAACCAAAACTCCCTCTGGTTGCAGACTGGGTGCAAGGTCTCTTTCTCAAAATGTGGCCTTGCCATTAGTTTTCCAAAATTCTGCTCAGTTGATACCTAAAATAATCCTGCAATAAAGTTTTCAGATTTAAGCCCCCAAAGGTGAAAATCAAAAGATCAAATAAAAAGATTGACAAAGGAGTGAGGCATGCTGGATTTCAGCTTGGCCAGAAGAATCAGAACAGGAACAGTTTTATTGCTGTGGTTATGGTATCAAACTCTTGCAGTAGAGGAGTTTGACTTTTCAGACCACTAAACACATCCCTCACCCCAAGGATTTGTCTCTTTCCTATGGGATGAAGCAAGAGCTGAAGTGACCCTGTCCACAACTCCTGCCCCAGCCCCCAGACTGAGTCTCTCCTCTTAAGGAATGCAGCTCTGACCTTTCCTTGCACTTCAGGCAAGGGAGTCACCTCTGCTGCTTCCCAAAATATTTCAGCATCTACCACAGCTGGTTTTGTGTCTTCTGCCAGGACATCTGTCTACTGCAGGGTGTGAACCAGCAGCTTGTTTCAAGTATTTTTTAATAAAATGTTTCTGCTTTTCCCTGGCCAAAGTAAATGATGCTATTGTATGCTGGCTTGTTATTTTTTGTGGGCACTATTGACAGCAGAAGCATTTCACTCTAAAGTAATTTCAATGTGATAAACTTACTACTATTCTGTTATGGCAGCCTTAATTCCACAGTTCTGCCACATACAACACTTAGAAATATCCTTTCCATCAAAACTCAAATGTAGTGGCTGGATTAAAATCTTGTTCCTGCTTCAACCTGACAGTGACCAAAATCCCACTGTCAGACAGAGCAGCTAAAGCCATCTCTGGGCAGGCTGTGGGTTCACCCTCTGCCTGCTGCCATCCCAAAATCCCATTTCACTCTCACAGAATTACTAAGGTGGAATAAGGTCTCTAACGTTATTGAGTCCAGCCATTAACTCAGTACCACCCTGTTCACCACGGAACCACATCTTCAAGTGCCACATCCACACAATTTTTGAACACTTCCAGGGGTGATGATCCCACCACTACCCCGGGCAGTCTGTTCCAATACCACAGTTTCAATGAAGAAATTTACCTTATTATCCAGTAAAAATCCTCCCTGGTACAACTTGAGGCTCTTTCCTCTGGTCCCGTCACTTGTTACTCAGACGAGACTGCCCCACACCTGGCTAAAACCTCCTTTCAGGGGATTTTAGAATGATAAGGTCCTTCACACTTCCCAAACCCAGAAATTTCCCTGATA
>VZTR01004411.1:461471-483999 GCA_013400775.1 Chaetops frenatus
CACTCTCACAGAATTACCAAGGTGGAATAAGGTCTCTAACGTTATTGAGTCCAGCCATTAACTCAGTACCAACCTGTTCACCACGAAACCACATCTTCAAGTGCTACATCCACACAATTTTTGAACACTTACAGGGGTGATGATCCCACCACTACCCCGGGCAGTCTGTTCCAATACCACAGTTTCAATGAAGAAATTTACCTTATTATCCAGTAAAAATCCTCCCTGGTACAACTTGAGGCTCTTTCCTCTGGTCCCGTCACTTGTTACTCAGACGAGACTGCCCCACACCTGGCTAAAACCTCCTTTCAGGGGATTTTAGAATGATAAGGTCCTTCACACTTCCCAAACCCAGAAATTTCCCTGATATTTACATTATTTAACATGTATCTGTGACAGGGAATCGTGGGGAAAGAGATTCTGTACATTTTGACTTGAGCACTAGATTTAGGGAAGAGGTTTGTTCACATCACAACCATTTCCAAAACAAGATTGAAAATCAACCCAATTATATCACAAACCTGCAGAGAATCAGTCACAAAAAATCAAGGATATGCCTAATTAAAGGCTTTTACTTGTGCTTTTTTGCCTGTGTCAGACTCAGTCATGAATGCCTTAACAACCAGTTGTTTTCTTCCAGCTGACACTGAAAAAGTGATTCTACCTACAGAAGAAAATAAAAAAGTAGAGATTTATTATCTACACAGAGAAACATCACTAAGGAGGACAGGAAAGCTACGCTGTTCAACCAAGTGATATAACAGGGCCAGTACTCAACAATTTCTACCAGAACCAAAGAAATAAAGCTGATTTGCATCCATACTTTATGCTGTTTTCTTGTTTCTGTGTGTGCAAACAGCCTAGTTCATAGTAGAACAACATTGACCAAGGAATGATCTGTTATATAACTAACTAAAAAAAAACTTCATTTGATTGTGTAGTTAAGTTTTTCACCTTGGAAAACTATGACTTCTACTATCATGTTTACATTCATTTTTCTACAATTTATTCAGCATATATTTTACTGTAGAGTGGTTCAATAAGAGCTATTGTTTGCTATAACTCCAGTTTGCAGTCAGCTGCAGAGGTTTTTAAACTATTGCTCGTCAGTAAAGTTTTCCTGATTATTCACCCTTACAGGTGTCACTGCTTTTGCAATAATTTCTTTTCTCTTAAACCTAGGCTGTTAAAACCTTTCTCAGACAGACAATCCACAATACTACAAAAAAATGCCTGCTTTAAATGTTATTTTCACCACATCTAATTTATAGACAATTAAATAAATTTACAACTCACTCCAGGGTTTGTTTATTTTTATTTTTTTATAGTAGCCATCCTATCAGCAGCTTTATTACTTTGTGGATCCCTGACCATTACACTGCTATTAATTAGAAGACCACAGTTTATGTGTCAGTGCAGCAGTGAATAGCAAACGTAAACTCATCCACTCTTTGTTGCCCAGTTCAATGATGGCTAATCCGTGTTTACCCGGATTCCTTTCCACACCCCAACCAGTCAAGGTTTTGACAAGGAAGTTCTTTGCAGATTGCTCCTATCTGGAAGTCTTTTAAGTCAAATTGCATGAAACTTGTGTGTATATATCATAATGTGTAAAAATACCTTAACAGCTCCATTTAAGCAGAAAAATAGCTGTATACTTCCTATTGGAATCAGAACGAGAATTGATCTTAGCAGTTTATCAAAATCTGTATTTACCAGAACTCTCTCCTTACCCAAATATTTTAAGAATATTATGATTATTAGTGTTCTTCATGTATTTTGGCTGATAATCCAGAGGTTTCTCACAGGAGCAGTCTCTGCACCATGACAATCACCACAAGTACTCAAGAATGTTCTTGCTTAACACGCTTTTAACCCACAGACTGCAAAATAAGCAGCAGTGACTTTTTAAGCTTTATTTCTTTTTGAAACCATCCAGCTACACCTTTAGAAGAAAGAAAGCAAAGCTTCTTCACCTGCCATTCATCTGAGGCTCCTACCACTTTAATGCTCTCTGTAACAATTTTCTTCAGACACTGAAAGTTCCCACCCATTTTGCATCCTCTCATTCCCAGTTGGATTCCCTGAGCACAGCTCCACATCCTGTCCTGCCAGACCCCTTTTCCCCACGGTGGCTCTGCCTCACTTCCCATGGCTCCTGTGCTGTGGGTCCTCTCTCAGTCCATCCCACAGCTTTTCCCCCACTTTCATCCTTTAATAACCAGAGAAATTTTCAAACAAGTAGTCCTGGAACTGACAACACATGACTGCCAAGGGGTTTGTCTCTCATAGCTGAATGAATTTTAAACTGAATTTACCATGGCTGAAGTGTGAGTGTATCTCTTATGAGACACTAGAAATTCCACCCAGAGAGAAAAACCACCTGCATGGTATTTAGATAACCAGAAAGGACATAGTTTTGCTCTTTTAGAATAACAAAACAGCCAGCACATGATGTAATTCCTTCATTAATGTGCAGCAGTTAAAATGTTTATATATCACAAATATTTTCAAGTGCAATGATAAATAAGACCAGTAAAATTTAAACAAAGACAATAGTGGGGTATTGGAAAATATTTGTCTATTGCTCCTAATTAAATAACACTTTTGAAGGCTTGAGTTCAAAATGTATTTGAGTGAAGATGCATGAAAATGAGGTGTATAGATCAATCTTAAAATAGATATTAAAAAAGTGGAAATAATAACAAGGTGCCAGGTTTGTTACCTTGTTTGCTGAAAAAAAAAATATATATATATATATTTCTGTTAATGAAGACCAAGTTCCCAAAAGGGGAGTAAATGGGTTTTAAAAGTGTCAAATATGTTTTGCCTTATTTGTCAATGATATAAATATTCTGCCTGGGAATTATGAGACCAAGAAGTCAGATTTTTCCACAAGAAATAAATATGCAGGCAATTTATCAGTTCCCACAGGAAATTAGTCATAATATTACTTGTAATTTTTCTTCTGTACTGTTAATAATCATGTATGTTAAAACATATACTTTATAATTCATGAGATTTGGACATTAAAGAAGTTCTGAAATTGGACACACCATTTTAGAAGCTCATAAATATACATGACTAAAAAGCCATAAATAGCAACATGTCAATCCAGCTAAGAAATGTGCTACTTTTGTGTTTTTATAATCATGCATTGAAATAAGATCAGCCAGCTACTGGTGGCTGATGGAAAATGCGATATAGAGAAACCCACCCTCGAGTGTCAGAGCTGATGGCTAATGTGCAATGTTTAACCACTGCTCTGGTTCAGTGCCTTTTAAAATTAGAAGAATAATACAGAATCTATATAAAGGTTCAAACTGGCTCTTCTGTGATGTTTTTTGGGGGGCAAAAAAGGCACAAAAGGGAAAAAGCAGGGTTTAGAGTATTCTTTTGAATCTCTTCCTGATGAGACAATGCTAGAGCTTGTAGCAAAATAAACTGGTTTTGCTTCTTGCAAAAAAGTGTTGAGGCTAGAACTAGGACCATGTAAAGACTCGGAAAGGATCCTGCACCAAGGAATGTTCTGAGGTGTCTGACACCAAGGTCGTGCATCCAGCGCCCTGGAAGGCTTCAATTCCAGACTTTTCTCTAAATTAGGGAAAGCAGGAAGCTGTGCTGCCCTTCCTGTGTCAGGCAGGAGCCCTGACCCATGGTCCTGGCTGCCTGGGGGGAGGATGGGCTCTGCTTTCTTTTTCACTATTCCTCACAGTGGAACTTTTGATAAAAATAATATACTGCCTTGAGATATTTTCTGTTTAAATGGATCTTTGCTTTTAGATGGAAAAGCCACACAGGGTAAAAAAAACAAAAAAAATTAAACAAACAAACACACACAAAACCCCAAAGACAAAACAAAAAAACCTCACTCCAAAACAAAACAAACAAAAAAACCCAAAACAAAGAAACAGAACAACAAAAAAACCCCCAACAACAAACCTCACAAAAAACAACAACAACAACAAAAGAAAACCTAAACCAAAACCAAAACCAACCAAACAAATAAAAACCTCAAAAAACCACCAAAATACCCAAACCAAAACAAAAAACCAACCAACCAACCAAAAATAAACCAATACCACCTCGTTTCAACAAACAGGAGATGCTGTTTATTGCTCAGGCTTTACAATGACTTATATGGGTGCTGGGAAAACAAACACCTGGAGCACTTTACTGTTTCCGTATTTCACAGGCAAAGGGAATTTTATTCCCCACAGCAGTGGCATCCTCTGCTCCATTTAGGCTGGAGCTAAGATGGGGAAAAAAAGGCAAATGGTGCAGAGAGACAGGAAAGAACTCTTATTATTCTGGTTCTGTCACAGCCTCAGGAAACTTGTGAGGGACCAGCTCATCAGCAAGAAACATTTCCATCCCCACTGCTGCACACAGAGCAGCCCAGTGAGAGCACAGCATGGTCTGTGGGATGGAAAATTGCACAGGGATGCTGATAGGAAAGGCAGGGAGGCACTGAAGGGAACTGCTCAGTGTGTGGGGCAGGTGGGAGACCCTTGGGGCACTCCCTGCTGGCAGAGGCTCTCATGGTCACAGTCAGCCTGGGGGATTTCAGCCTGGCACTGCTGACCTTTACCATGGTGTTTGGGGCCTCTTTGGCCAATGGCTCCTCCAGCAGTGCTTCACAAAGCCCTTGGGAAGGACAATTTCTATGGGTCCTGGGGCTCTTGTAACTCCTTGGTGCAAACATGCTTAGGGGTGCTTGTCCTGAATGGCCAAATCAACAGGGATATCCCATGTGCCATTCTGGGAAAGTGCTTCATGCTTTCCTGAAGTTCTGAGATTAGATATCCTGATATCTAAACAGTATCTGCAGGCTGGCTGCCATTTCTGAAGGAGTGCCAGACAGTTGAATTTCTGAGGCTTGGTTGGAGGAAAAAAAAAAGAATAACACAAGTGGAAGTAGTAGCAAGAACTGTGTTACCACATGGCATTTGGAAGTGAATCTTCAAATCAACAGTCTGACTAATGCATGAGTCATTATTCATATTTAAAATAATTGCTAAAAAAACCTCAAAACAAAAAACAAATAAGTCATGTGGAATTTTAGTAATACATGCATACACATTTTCTGTAGAAACTCAAAATCACCTTTTCTTAAGCCTTATAAATTGACTTTTGATCAAAAAGCAGACAATAAATTACCCATCTGTGTAGTTCAACCATCATTTTATAGCTTGTGCCCAAATTAAATCTCGTGTATAGATTTATTCTTCTGCTACTGTATCCTAATATCACAACCAGTCCCTCAGAAAAGACAGCTCGTAGACTTCTGCAAACAGCCAGCTGAATTAAACTTTAGCAGCTCTAACCTCAAAGCTTAATTGATTACAGTGAAGATTAAAGCAGACACATTCCAACTCCAAGATTTATTGGCTACTGTACCAGGAATAGCTTTCTATCCCACTAGGGTCAATGTAGACTCTTTATACTTGCAAACAGGAAATACAATATAATTGCTCTTCAGAGTTAGATGGATATCAGCAGAGAAAGAGCTATGAACGTGCACAGCTAGCAGAAAGTGTTATGGGTTCAAAAATTGAACAATGAACAGAAAGCATTACAGAAAAATTATCTGAGATCCATAAATTGCTTTGGATTTACAGCAAACACACCAATGGGTGAGAAATAACATCAGAGAATTTAAATTACTTTGTTATTCAGATACTGCTTAAAATAGCCTCCATTTAAATATTAAAGAAAATAATAATTTGTCACATTATAAATAATTACGATGGTTTTTAAAAACAGAGACATATTTAGAAGATTTATGGTACCTGAATTTTGCTACAGTGCTTTGACAACCAAAAAGTAACCTTATCAGCTGAGAAGATTCTTTCTGGAAAAACCTACCTGAAAGCAGTCTTGCAGAAGCAGATTACTAAATTCTTTTTTGCCAACTTGTAACAGGTTCACAGTACCTTCATCTGCTTCCCAGGCCGTTGCAGTAAGTGACTGCAGGAAATATCTCTGCAAAATTCAAGAATTATTGGCTGTGTTTTGAATACATCATTGTGCACATGTAAAAAACTGTCAGCAATGTCAAGTTGGTTATTTACCAAAGTAGGAACAGTAGAGGAGGAAAAAACCCTTAAGTGCCCATCTGACTGAAAACACAATATTATGATACGATGGATGAAATTCGAAGATGTCAGATTGTCTTAAATCACAAAAAAAAAAAAAAAAAAAAAAAAAAAAAAAAAAGGGTGGGGGGTTGGAGGTGAAGTACATTAAAAAAAAAATCAGTAGAACCCAGTCTTTTAAAGCAGAAGCAGGGTGAAAGATAGATATGATCTCAGAGAATGACATCAGAAGATGAAAATGGTTTCAGAAAAGAGCAGAGGTGGCTACAGACGTAGGTGGATGTCCCTAATCCAGAACAGGCACACCCAGGACAGGAATATTCTGTCCAAAGTACATTTTAATGAGGAGGGAACCCATTCTGAAAATTTTATGCAAATCTCTTTATAGTTTTTCCTCCATCTCCCTATATTTCTTTAGCTAATTAATACAAGGAACAGTCCATTTTCTATATTTTTATTTCCTTTTTTTTGGTTTGTTTCATTTTATGCTCATATCTATGTTATTTTAATTGCTAGATGGCCTCTAAGAGACAAATTGTTAGCACCCATGGAAGTAAGGAGTCTGTGGGACTGGAAGTTCTCCAGGGAACCTGTACCAGGCCAGAATTCTATGCCAAAAGTGTGAAGGAGGACCCATGAGAAATGGAACAGTCTCAGAAAAAATCTGAAAGAATTTGTGTAGTCTGGGCCCTAAAACCTGCACATTCCTAAGTGTTCAGCTTCCATTCTGCAGTTCATTGCAATATCAGAGATGATGACACACTCAAGTCAACCCGAGCACAACACTGAACCCAGGTGTTTCTGGTGGGGAATGAGCAGAGTGGTCTCGATTTACATCAGGTCACTGGCTCTGGAGAGCTCTGAAAACCCGGGTGTCACTGAAGAAAGGAACAGGGAAGCTTCACTCTTCCCATGGAAATCTGGGGGTTGCACTGGGATCAGCTCTTGGCTCTCCCTCCTCAGTGCAGGTGTGCCCGAAGGAGAAGAGCTCCTCCTTAACTTTGAGATTTCACTGCTCCTGCAGAAGAAACACAGTGTGACAAACCCTTCAGGTATCACAGAAAGTGATGAGATTAGGGGCAGCTACTGAATAGACTTTTTTTTTAAACTTTGTGGGACATTTACATTCTAATGTGTGATATTTAGTGATCGGTTCTTAAAATCCACACATCTTTTTACCCTGCACTTTTTGTTTGTTTGTTTGGGTTTGGTTTATTTTTTTTTTAGTTTTAAAGAACTACTTTGAGACTGAGAAACTTTCTTTTACTGTTTTACCACCAAAGATTTTCCTCTCATTGCTGTTGTGTACATGTGGTACAAAAACAAAGGCTATCAAATCTGATTACATTATTTACAGTACCAGAGTCCCCACAAAACAAATCCAGTCCCTGTCCAGAGGCATTGTAAGTTTAGTGGATGATAACAACCTAAATATAAACAAGGCTTCCATAATAATTGTTAATGTTTTCTAAATTAGATTTGCTCAAGCATATACTTCCCTGTAGGTAGTGTTCAACTAAACCTCTCTCCTAGGAGTGTGTCCACCAGGAAGCTGGATGGCTCAGAAGAGGTGAATGATTCAGATGCATCATCAGGAACAACAAGATCCCAATACATTTAGTCATATTTCACTGCCTCCTACATAAGTAATTTAATTTATTTGCTCTGCTCTCAATCCACTTCTCCATTATTACCAAAAGAACTGAGGCTTGAAAACCATCTAAGTATCCATGGATATAGAAACACACTATGGCAGGTGACTGTGCCAAGAGGTGTGGTGGGGTGAGGTTGATTCCAGCCTGCTGTGACCACACTTTTTTAGCAGCTCTCCTGTCTCCCTCTTCAGCCATCTCTCCCCTTGGAGCTCCAAAATGCCCTCTGGCACTGACTGCATATTGGGTTTGGATACATTAAGTCCCTCTAATTCCCTCTGGCTAAGATGGTGAATGTAAGTCACACTAGGCACAGAGCCTTTGGTAAAATTGGAGTCCAGGTCCAAAGGCTTTAAATTATTACATTCATTCTTAGGGACCAGAAATTGTGTCACTCAGGTAAACAAACCCCTCTATATTCCTGGAATTGGTGGCAATCAAATTTCATTTTCTTTTGGAGATTTTATTTGCTATTAGTGTCACAAATTGAGTTTATTATTATCAAATATTCCCGTGGGACAGCCAAGACTGAGCCTTTGTATATGCAGCATATGCTGCACAACACAGCACATTAACCTGGGAGCTCCTCTCCACTCTCCACTGCTCCAGGCTACATTGCAACTGAAAACCTTAGGGGGATTTGAGGGTCCTGAATGAAAGATTATTTCTCAGTTTAGAAGAAGTGCTGCTGACTATCTGAATGTGTTATTGCCAAAAGAATAATGATTTTCCCTATCTTTTTTGGATATTTTTTTTCTTTGTAATGACTGCAATAAATTACTTTGACATACACCTTAATTATAAAAAGCATTACCAAAAAAGCAATGTCCATGGTGGAATAGCAAATACAGCTCTTAAGATCACAAGTGACTCTGGAGCACAGAAGGGTCTCAAGCATGTTGGAGGACAGGTCTACAATTCAAAATGATTTTGACAGACTGAGAAAATATTCCAGACAAAAAATCAGATGCCGTTCCATAAAGACAGCTCTAAAGTTTAATACTCTGGCAGGAAGAATAAACTGTAAAAATACTGGATAGGGAACAATTCACTAGGCAACAATGATACTAAAAGGAAACAAGGAACTGGAATAGCTCTCCAACCCCAAGGCACTGAAATAAAGGAAAAGGCTAAAGGAGAATTCAGAAGTGGGCATATTCTCTATCAGACACAGGACAATGGTCTCCTCCATTCACAGAGCAGAGCATCAGCTGTGGCTCATACTGAGAGCTGCACTCCAAGAAAAATGAGAATAATGGTCCCCAATTTTTCTGATTTCTCAGCAGAGATATTCTCTTCTTTAAAAAAAATCCAGAATGTGCACAATTTTTTACAAAATACCATTATTACCTGTATTTGAGAATAAAAGAAATAATTTACTTTACAAATTATTGTTTCACATTTAATACAGAAGTGACCAAAGAAAGAAATCTTTCACATCAGCCAGGAATTTAACATGTTTTTAATAACACATAAAATAACTGGTGTAACTATATCCAATCTATACATTAAAAACAACAACAAACAACAACAAAACAAACAAAAAACCCCAAAACCCAACCAACCAACCAAAACCACATAAAAAAATGCATGTCAAAATTCTGAAGTATTTTATTCTATTTTGCTGACCTGAAATGAAATATTTAATTTCAGTTGGCCATTAGCTGGAGTTGGCCAATATCAGTCCTTTTACTGCCCAGTGGGAACAACAAAACCATGACCCTCCTTGGTCTGGTTTCAGTTCTCCTTCCTTATTGTTGCCTCAAACACACAAGAACTTAGGTTGGTCAGAAGCAAAGGTTTAACTGAGAATTTTACTGATACAGACTTTTCCCTTGCAGAGAGGCTGGAGTTAAAGGGAAATCCATTCAGTAGTGAGAATGGATTTGAAATGTAACCAAAGATCCTCAGATTTTTACCTTTGAGAAAAAAAATAAATTTTTCTCCCATCATGACTAATGTTACTTATCCCCCAGAACCAGAGGTCTATCTTTAAATACTTGTTCATGTGGAGCATCCTACAGGAAATTCAGACAACACTAAACTGCTAAGCATCCCTTTGTGGAGGAAGATCCTGTTGCACATCCTCTCTCCATCAGCTCCTGACTGACTAAAACACACAAGGTCACACCTTGAATGTGACTCCCAGTACACCACCACAGGTTTTAGGGATTTCCAATCATTTTTCAGTGAGATTTAGATTTTTGCACCTCGAAAGAGAGCTTTACCGTTGACTTTCAGAAGTACATTTGCAGATCAGCTTATTGTAATTTGCACTGAATTCTTGATGCTGAGCTGAGTGCTTAATTCAGAGTGTGTGTGCTGGTTCCACCCGAGCGTCCTGTGCTCCACAGAGCAGAGGAAATCCCAGCAGATCGAGAGGGGCAGAATTTGAGCAGCTCCTTTGCTGACCCCTGCAGGCACAGGCTCATCCTGTCAGCTTTTACCTTGAACTACATTTATTTTGTACACTGCTTGCACAACACGGAGCTCAGGAGGAAGTTAAATATGGCCTAAATCTACATTCTAATGCAATTCTAATGCACCACATTATTTCTAGTAATAATCTCCCCCACAGAAAGAACTGATGCATATTATCAAGCAGGAATATATTTAATGATTTAGAAGAGAAATGAGTTCATTAAAATACTCATTCACCTCAATACAGTGCGAAGTCAGAGGAACAGGTGAGGAAATAATTTTGTCAGGTTTTTCAAACACTAAAAAAAGAAATTGAAATATTTGATAGAAATTATTATATTCACATTTCAGGTTTCAAAGATTAAAAACTATTAGACTTTGCACAATCTACCCTATTGAGGTGTACCTATATCATACATACATACCATCACTGAGGTTTACGTTTTCCAAATTTTTTAATGCTTGGTTTCCTTTCCTGGCATCCACCTCCTTCTTGATTTGCTGCCTTCTCCAGCCCCTCTGGGCTTCCCCCAGGGCTCTCCAGCCCTGGGACTCTTGCTGTTGCTCCCCCTCTCCCACTCCTGAGCCAGCTCATTCTCTTCTAAAAGTTTGTGCCCCCGTTTCCTAATCCCAGACCTCTGCTTTTGCCTCCACGATCAGATCTCTTTTCTACAACTCCTGCTGTTCCACTTGCCCCATCTCCACTTTTTTTCCTTCCTCCTCCTCCCTCTCAGTGATTTCGGCTCTGCCCCAGCTCCTCACACCTGCCTCCCACAGCTTGCTGAGCTCTCTGCTGGGCTCCCAGCTCAGTCCCAGTGCTCTCTGACCATCACCAGTACTGGGCTACTTCAGCTGAACCTGAATGGATACCACCACCAGGGCACCCCTCCTCTGCTGTATCCATGCCATGCCAGCTGCTCTCTCCCTGGCTAGGGGGGATCAAAGGGACAATTGGAACTTCTGACAATTTTCTGAGCTGTAGAAGATCAAGAGTTTCTATTCATGAGAACACCTGACTGTATTTAGAGAGACAGGTTAAAAACAAACTACCAATAAACAAAAAATAACCCTCATGCACTCGACTTGTTTTGGAAATCAGGCACAGATCTACCAGAGAAAAGACCTACTGTGAACTCCTAATGATACATAAATATTCTCTCCGGAAAAATAAATAAAACAATGCTCTTTTTCCAATGGTAGGTATGAAATCTCACAGTGTAAAAAACCTCACCTTGATGGTTTTTAAGCTGCTTTGTGGTTCTTGAAGCTGCTTATACAATGAAGAATTTCTGAAGCAGGTGAATAGTAAAAGATAATGAATCATAGTTCCTAACTCGAGTGATCAGAGAACATTGCATACAGACCCCAGGTAAGTTGGATTTGAAGAGTATTATTCCTATATAGACAAAACCAGATTTTTAAGACAGGTGTTTGTTACTGAAATAGACAATGTCTCACCAGCTAATTGAAACTTCAGCTGCTGTTTCTTGGACACTTGCTCTTTCAATCTAAAAATATCATGAGTGTTTGGTATGACTATTGATATCTTTCAGCAAAATTTTAGTTGCCACAGGAACATGAACTAAGTATAATGGAGGGGAGAGGAATCCGTGTAAACTATCTAAAACACTATTACATTGCAGAACAAAATAAATTTATTTGTCTTACTGAAACAGGTGATGAATACAAATACTAGACAAAAATATTCTAATGTTAATCAGACATGGGATTAGAGTCAGGTTTTACTGCAGTTACAGAAGATAAAGCCTTTAAGAAAATAAATCACTGCACATAAGAAAAATTAAGATGCCATGCTTCCTCCAGGGGAGGTTCTCAGGCAGGTCTCAGACTTCAGCTGGTATTTTCTCTCTAGTTATTCTATTTCTTTCCTGAGACATAATAGTGAAATAAATAGACTGTTCCAGGCCTGAAAAGGAAAGTTTCAGTGACAATATTTGTGTCCATCTTCATGTAAAGAAAGGCTGAGAATTCTCAACTTCTGCAAGTCAGTCTGTGCCTATGTATAAGATTTCTTGATCTATGCAGACTAAAACAAAGAAGAATAAATTAATGGCTAACTGTAAGACCAAAAAGTTATGGTTGGTTCTGAATTAAAGCTATGAAAAGAAAAAATAATCCTGAACATTGAAAAATATTTTTTAAATTATGTGTTCTGTTAAACAACAAGGGCACGTGCACTCATGAAAGCAGCATTATGAGGTGACATTTTATAATTGAGTGGGAAGACTAATTTTAAGAATCCTTTAGGGTTTAATTTTTAATTGGATAAAATAGAGGAATGGCATTTTATTTTCAATTGACTCTATAATTCTAAGATGAACTGAAAAACTACTGGTCTTTAAACACTGCCTTTGCTATTACTTTTTCAATCAAGTTTTCTTTATTAAATCTCCCCTTTGATCAGGTATTTCTGATAAGACAGGATTTCCTCTGGGTTTTCACATTTGCAGCAGCCAGCAGGAAGGCATGCAGACAGCTCAAAGTGCATTTTAGAAGCATTAGATACCTAACAGCAACATTAAATTTCCAAAGTCCCAACAGTACAGGTCAGATTCTCTACCCCAAACTTCCTAGTGCCACTTGGAGAACTGTAAAATTCCCTTCCACAGAAACGTCTTTTCCTGTAAAGGAAAATTGCCAGATTTATTGTCTGCTGGGCATGACAATACAAATGAAATAAACTTGGAATAAGGCAGCAAACACCACAGACTTCAGGTGATTCCCACCTGCCCATGATCCTGCTCCATCACTTCTGTGGTGGGTCCTGGTCTCTGGCAGTGAAATGAGAAATTCCTGTTAAAGGACCATGAACTTGGCCTTCAAGGATGATTCAGCACATAAATGTTTTCAGAACTTCAGTTTAATACATTCTCTGGGAGCATTTCAATTGCATTTTCTCTTTACACTTGTGCTTCTCTTCCACTCTAATTTTTCAGTTTTAATTTGTCCTCTCTAAGCATATTTCACCCATTGCTACACTGTTCTTTTTTTCTTGGGGTGAAGAGGAAGACCTCAGTCAAGCAGACCCTTATGAAAACAGCCAAAAGAAAGAAGTAAAATGACAATAGGCAATAAGGTAATGCTAAGAAAAAAACCCAACAGTTTTGTGAGGAAAAGATCTACATATTCTTTATCCCTGTAAACAGCTGCAATATCCTTGGGATATTTCCCCTTGTGCCTATTCACTCACACAAATGCAATATCCTCAGTTTCTCTATGGAAGCAGAGATTTTTATCAAACTACCCAATTAAAGTAGTCTGAAAAGAGGGGAGAAAATGCCTTGTATAGTTCACTGTTTTTGCCCAAGGGGCAGGTAAAGAACCATCATGATTTTTTTTTATGTATGTAAAGCAAGCATTATAAATAAGAAAGAATAAAATATTCCCTGTCTGTATTTGTATCAAAATTACTATAGTTTCTCACTTTGGTTTCATTATTTTTTTTATTGTTTTGGCTATTTTTATCGAATTGTGTCCCATTCTTGTTTATTCAAATACTATGAAACTTTTACTTGGTTTTTTAAAACACCTGTAAAAATCTTTCTTGGTATTGATAGAGGCAGACATAAGTCAATGAGAGTTTCAGAAAAAAAAACAAAACAACCAAACCTGTCTCAAAGCTATTAAGTACTGGAGAGAACTAGTACAATTTAATGTTGTGTTATTTCACTTCAGAATAAATTATGCAGAATAATAGAGGAAATCCAAAATAGTTCATTGCAACTTTTCACAGTTATGAACTATTAAAAAATTAAAAACCATTAAATAACAATGGCTCAGGGCTGTAAACCTTCATTCTACAAAAATTAAGGAGAAAATTACTTTAATGAGAATAATGTGCAACTACTCGAGTCAGTGTACCCAAAATAAGAGTATGAATGCCTACCTGACTGAATAAATCCTCTAACTAAAATATTCCTCTTATAAACCCACCTGGAGCATGTTACTGTGAACAATTAACAATTGTGACTCAGAAATGCAGTGGTTCAGTCCTACTATGCCAATTAAATTTCTTGCAAAAATCTATAATAAGTCCAGAAACTGGCAAAATTAACACATTATTTGGCTTGCTTACGTTGTCCTAATGTGGGTATAGTAAAATAATTGAATGAAAAGTGTGTCAACTGCACCATTAGATTTTGATGATTGGAATAAAATTATAGATTAGATTAAGAAGAATGAAGTGTTTCAATGCTTGTGGCCAACATGCCAGGGGCAGTGAAGCAGTGACACATCAAGTGAGGTGCATCTTTCTCTGGACTTTCCCAATAACTCAGGACACTGAATGAGTTAAATCAGACAGGCTGCTGGGGATGATGGAAGAGGTGCTCTAAGCCCTCCTTCACTGACTAAAGCAGCTTTTCTGGCTTTGAGATGAACTGATCCAATATACAGAAGATTTTTCTATTCCAATTCAACCAGAATTTTAAAGCCACCCTCAAGCATTCTGAATCAAAGGTAACATAAAAACTGCTCTTAGCAAAACTGAGGAAAAGAGTATCAAAACTTCAAACCTCTGCCAAACAAAGCAAATGAACAAACAGAAATCCCAGAACAGAATTATACTCAATGAAATCCTGCATAAATGTTTAATCTGTTGAGCCATAGGGTACCTTGTAGGCAAGCTGGTTAATTTTTTTCTGCACTGCAATTTCCCCACATATAAAATAGGACAGCAACATTTGCTTAGTTGCAGTGGTTGTGAGAATTTAAACCCTGCTCACATCCCTGCTTTGCAGGCAGTAACAGCCATTTGAACAGTGCTGGGCTGGGGGAGGCATCATTAATCATAAGGAACATTAATCATAAAGAAGAGATCAAGCATTTTTCTGAATTGTTCTGACAAAGGTAATTAATGCTAAAATCCAAGAAAGGACTTCAGTCTACTTGCAATTCTTCCAGCTTTGGGCATTTCACTGACCTGCCTAAATCAGAGGCCTCATCATTCTCTGCTCCCTCTGCAGCTTTTTGGGTGGGAGTGATGCTCCAGGTCCTGGCTGGTACAAATCACCCTCTGCAGCTGCCTGCTCTCCATACACAGCCTGAGGGGAGCACGTCGGGTGCTGCAGATGGAAACAACACTAAAATATTCTTTGTAAGGAAGGATTCAGGTGAAAATTCCAAAAATTATGGTAGGTATCCCAATGTAATGGGGAGACATCCAGCTTTGAATCTCCAAATCTCAGACTTCATTTTTAACAGCACCAAGCTATGAACAATGTCTCACCAGCACCCCCAGATTTGTGTGTAACACTCCATGCACTGAAAACTGCAGTGGAAGGGTGGTTTTACACCCCAGTCATACCCATGCTGCAGGTGCACCCCTTGAAGAACTCATATTTACACAAACATGCTTTTACTCTATTTCTTAATTTTATGTAAAATTTGCTCTGAGAACTTGGAGCTGTTGTTCTGGGACACGTGCAACAGAGCTTAGAATTTTCACTGTTAACAAGAACACAATTTAATGACCCTGAACGTGGGCTGGAAGAGACAATGTCGTGCCCAGTTAATGGTGTCTTCCTGCAAAAGCCAATTAATTACTTCAGACTACGGGATAATCTATTTCATAGGAATAAGACAGGGTCACAGAAAGATTTCCATCTTTTATAATTATCTTTAGGAAGCAAGTGAGGGGAAATACAAAAATTGTTGCTGATAATAACAAGGAACCAGGGGGGAAAAAAAACATAGAGGAAGCTTCTGTAAGAGACATTTGTTGCTAGGAGGAGGATGACTTCACGAGTAAAAAACCCTCTTCTGAAGACAGAAAAGGAGGAAACGAAATTATTTCTTCAGCAAAACAGCAAAAAAAATCTTGAAAATATTCTTCTCACTTTCAAGCATTGGTAGGAAGATCACAGTTTTCCCCCCACTTCTCTATTTCCTTTTCTTTATTAGTTGACTATTTTCCTCTCAAAACTTTTTCTAGGAACATGTTAAAAAAAAAATAATAAAGTGTTCTCTTCTTTGCTGAAAGAACTGTGGTACTGAGAAAATCCTATATATTTTCTAACCAGTAGAGGCCAGTTACATCCACTGACCCATTGATTTTTCAGCTGCAAGGTAATTATAAAGCCTCTGGGTTCTTAGCAACAAATGGAAGAAAAGAAAAAAAGAGTTTAAATCATATTCTTCTCCACTGAGATATTCTACTTGGAAATAGATTCTTATTTAAAGGAATACTATGAGGATAAAAAAAAAAAAGAATCTCCCTTCAGTCAGTTCTATTCCTGGCTACTATTGTTGAGGCAGCTTCAATGGTTCCCTAGGGCAGCTGATGGACTCTCCCAGATTCTACAGCTCTCTGTAACAGCTCTAGAAAAGAGAGGCAACTTTTTGGAGAAATACATTTATGAAGTTACAAAGTGCCACAGGTTGAAGTTTATTTGCCTGTACTCTGAATTGTATCAGGTGTGTCCTAGGAGAACTGTCCCTAATGCAAATAACCAGAATCTGACAGCTTCAATGGTTCCCCCTCAGACCTTCCCATTGAAATGCAACACAGTAATACATCATGCAGAAGCTGCATATTAAAAAAAAAAAAAAAAAAAACACAACTAACTAAAAATCCATATTTTTCACAGAGTAGAACTCGTATCTAAAGGGCAGAATCATTTTACAGAGGGAAAAAAATAACTTTATGCCTTATTATTCACTTTTTTCCTGAGATGCATATTCAATTATTGCTAATCAGGAAATACCTTTCTCCTTCCTATAAAGTATTGGTTCAATTCCTAGCTTACACATCTTTGTGTGCTGGCACATGGCCCAAAGATATTAATGTGGCTTCTCCTTGTATTTGAGAAATCTCACAAGCAGCCTGCTGGATGTTTCAGGTGTGATGGTTTAATTATGAATAAGAGTAACAGGGTTGCCTGGGGATTCTTGTTTTTACTTTTTCTTAATTGGTGAAAACTTGGCATGGAAACAAGGTATCACAGGAATATGATTTGCTTCAATTAAAAAGAAAAGAAAAAAGGCAAATTTGCCTACATAGAACCAGCTTTACAGACCAACATATAAATATTAAATGCATAGATGTACCCTTAAATGAGAAGCAAAAACAAGACAGTGCTTAGCTGTCATTGCTATCAATACTGTGCCTGCAGATTTTAAACTTCCTTCACAAATAATACTGCAATGACTCTAGGAGTAAAATCAGACTCTATTTCAGAGCCAAGCTAGAAGGTGATGGCACCCAGGAACAAGAGGACCAGGGCAGAAGGAATAGGACCACTGAACACAGTTATGTCCCAGCCACCATTTATTACTGCTCCATGCCCTGCTGGCATCAACTGTTGTGCACCTGTATGTGAAGAAAACACATCTCTTACATTTTCTCATTCTCAGCTCTTTTGCCACAAGCAGGAAAGAGAACAAACTCAAAGGACAGTGAAAGCTGTATCTTTTCTCTAGCCCAAGAGGTTAACTCTCAGTTATATTTTTTTAGCCTGTGTTCTCTGTTAGGAAGACAGATCTAATAAATCTGGATGGTGTATATGCAGGGGAAGTTATTTTTCAGTTTGGGAAAGTGGTACTGAGGCCTCTTCCCTTATGATTTTTTTTCAAAAGTAATTTCCAGTAATACATTAAACTGAAATTCAATTACAAAGCAAATATATCTCAGCTAATGTGAATATTGGCTGGGCTAGCAAGGAGAAAGAAAGGGAAGACGGAGTTACTGAACACTGAAGAGATGATCTGCTTTAAAAAAGATTATTTCTAGATTTATTCCCCTGAAAGTCCAGATGGTTATTCAGTGGACCAAGAAGCACTGAAAATTATTTCTGAATTCTTCAGCATAAACTCAGAACAGAGAACAATTTTGAGTGGATTTTTATTTAATGAGAGAAATAAATAAAAATTAAATTTCATAACCTCATTAATATGCGATATAGCAATCCTTTGCTTCCTTAGCACAAACAGAAAAGGTCTTTCATGTGTGATCTCCAGATGCAAAAAATAGAGTAGCCTAGGTGTACATGAAACATAACAGGCCTGAAGGAACACACATTTTGTGATTTATAAAAAAGGCAGTTTATTTTTAACTAAATGGTTTTGAAAATAAAACCTGTTTCTGAGAAAAATAAATCCCAATATAATGCTTTGGGGCAATGATAGACTGAATATATGAACATTTACCAGAAGTGGGAAAAGTAAGAAGGATTTCTAGTTCCTCACAGAAGCTGTAGTGTCCTGCATCCTATTCTCTGTGAGTGAAGAACTCCAGCAGAACAGTTCTTCCTCAAAGCACCAGTACTGATTTCTCCCAAAGACAACAAAACAAAGTATGAGAGACCACAGAAGAAAACAACAGATATTTTCTAAGAAGTTCCCAAATTTTAATCCCTCAAATTATCACATCACATGTAAAGAACATGAATTTTTTAGCTCCCATGTCTTGTCCTAGCCTTACATCCCATACAAATCAGAATAAGCAATGGCAAGAAAAGTAAATTATCACTCTCCAAACAGCAAGAACTTTGGAGTTCAAAACTTTACATGGCAATTCCATCTTATCACTACCTGGTGTGTAATAGGTACAGCCCATGACAACTGACTCATAAAACTTAGATATTTGGACAACAATTAGTGTCAAAGATTATGATAACACTTAACAGCTTCCTTAAAATGTTCTTTTGGGTTCCAAAGCATTTTATCCTCTTCTGAAACAATTCATCTACCATTATTCTGAGGCAATCACCATATATTCCTCCAGTTTCTGATTTATACATTTTCTGAAGATCTGTTTTCTATAATGCCCAGCAATTCAGTCAACACTCACTTGTTCAGTATTAAGGATGCCTGAACATCCAGCAGAATTCCATGAAATCCACCCCTCAATAAAGACAAACACATTTACCTGTCATCTGGCATATACAGCTGAGATGCAGCCAAATTCACTTTGTGCAAATTTAACTTGTGTTAAGCCAACCAAAATGAATTATTACCACAGAAAACCTGACAGATAACTAAAGGGTGAAAATAAACATGAGGTTAATTAAATCTTTTGCTGGTAATAGGATGGATAATACACTTTTCTTTTGGCCATGCTGTTCTTGCCAGAGTAAGAGAATCATTCAATATATTCTGTTTCCAAAGGAAGAAGAGGGACCATAAATTTGAAGAGTTATGGAACAGTTCTAGAAACAATTAGCAGATCATACCAGCACCTAAAGAACATGAGCTGGGAGAAAAAATCATAATGATTTTCTGACCCAAAATTCCATTTCTGAAGGAAAAGAGATTCTCTTAGAAGATGCTAAATGTCTGCCAGAAATTAATAAAAGTGTAACATTTTACTGGAAGTCTACTTGACTCAGATGTTTTGTCTACCTTACTACCTCAAAATATCTCACTTTGGTCAGATTAAATGATAAACGATATCAGATGCATTTTTTTTATCTTAGCTCTCCTGATATATACAGTAATCCTGCATCCTTTTTTACTCTGTCAAAGTTCTCAGAGGATAATTTTCATGAACCATTTTCCACCTGAAATTGTCAGTATGAAAGTAGTTGGTCTGTGGGAATTTCTAGAGTCCCTCTATGGTTAATGAAAGGAGGAGTGGCAGTATCATCCTTCTTGATGATTCTTCTCTTTTTCTCCTCTCCTTCTCTCCTTTCCCACCATAAGGAGAGTACCTCTGGACCACTCTACAAAATATGTGATATTTTTTGGCTCATCCTGAGCTGCATCAAAAGCAATGGGACTGTGACCAGTAGGTGGAGGGAGGTGATTCTGCCCCTTTCCTCCATTCTTGAGAGGCCCCACCCAAAGTGCTGCATCCAGCTCTGACACCCCCAACAATAAACAGAGCTCCTCAAGAAATTCCTGAGGAGGCCCACAAAGATGATCAGAGGGCTGAAGCACCTTCTCTAAAAGGACAGCCTGAGAGAGTTGGGATTGTTCAGCCTGGGAAAGAGAAGAAAAGGCTCTGAGAAAACCTTCTAGTACCTGAAGGGGCTCCAAGAGAGCTGGTGAGGGACATTTTTGCAAGGGCATGGGGTGATGGCTTTAAAATAAAAGGAGGTAGGTTTAGATAAGATATATGGAAGAAATTCTTTACTGTGAGGTTGGTGAGGGCCTGGCACAGGTTGCCCAGAGAGGCTGTGGGTGGCCCATCCCTGGAAGTGTTCAAAGAGAGGTCGTGAAGGGCTTTGAGCAACCTGGCCTAGTGGAAGCTGTCCCTGCCCAAGTCAGGGGAATAGATCTAGATGATCCTTAGGGTCTTTACCAACCCAAACCATTCTGTGGCTCTATGAAACTCTCTAAACAACTTCTGAGAAAAGCACACAGGCACTTTTGAAAATATTGCCATTTATAATTTTAGTGACAATCATTTTCTTCCTGTCAAACCTAAGAACCAGATGAAAATGGAAAGAGCCCTGTTAGGTAGCTAATATAGTCATCACCACAGTGACTTGGACTGAAACTCCTGTTTTAATCTTCCCAGAGTAGCTTTCCTGGACTGTCTCTTTCTGTTGTTCTTCTCACTTTGAATTTAATAGCAGTTCTCCCTGAATGGCAACCAAATGCTGTGTCCTATAGAGCTGCTGTATCCACTCATGCAGTTGCTAAGGCACCTGAAACTACCACTGAGAGGTCCAATTACCCCACCTCCTCTTTCATGTTCCTTAGTCACTTCAATTTGCAGCTGCACTTCTGCTAAGATTCTCTCTTGTTTCTTCCCCACTTTCTTTCTCCTTTCTCTGATGGTTCTATTTATCTCTGACCTTCATGCTATTTGGCAGATTTATTTTTCTATTGTTGAATTCCACTCCTCAGTTCCTTTATTTTATAAGATGGTGTTTGCTGAGCAATGCAGTGGAGCAGTAGCTTTCTTTTCTGCCTCTCAGTGCAGATCTGTTCTTGCTTCTTTACTGGAAGGGCAGCCTGGCTCCCCATTCTGGTTTAATCTCCAAATCCATACTGTAATCAGAAATAAATATATTGATTTTCTGTTTACCATGTTGCATCTTCATGTGAAAAGAAGAATAAAGTAAGACAAAGAATCATTTCCAAGGAGCCATTTCAGAACCTTAACGGAAATTTTCCTGAAACTTGTCTTACCCTCTGTCTTTCATTCTGTCAATTTAAGCAATATGACTGAGATGATGTGTGTCAGGGATCTTGTGTCTTTCCATCCCTGTCACTGAAGTAACTAAATCAGTCAGTAAAGACTATCAAAAGTTGTGGAGTTTAATTATGAGCTAAACTCAAATATCACTGAACTTGTTAAAACCCCAGGGGAAGCCACATAATACAACTTGTCAAAGCCTCAGTCTGATAAAAAAAAAAAAAAAAATTACACCAAAAGTTAATTGCTGGGAAAAGGCAAATTCTCATGTATTCTGACTGCTTTTTTAATCATTCTATTTTATAATCATTGGGTGAATTTATCTGATTTTTACATGGTTAAGATTGCTAGCATGAAGTGCAACTAGCTACAGATGCTCTGGGAAAGCAAAAGCAAGCTTTAGCAGCTTCAAAACAATTTTCCCCAACAATTATATGCTCAAAACTATGTAATTTCAGTCAAGACAGAATCTACTGATTGTACTTCTAGTGTCTTTTGTTAAAAAATAACAGCAGCCTTTCTCTACCCTATCCCTCCTTCCTGATTTTCTTGCACGAATCAGATTTTTGGCAAATGGGCTGCAGTCTCCTTTAATCTGAATCTTCTCCCCATATGCTGAACAAGATTTAACCTTTTTTTCCCATTTATTACATCACCAGGCCCACATCCACTGCTGTACATTGGGAAAACAGCAGCACAACACTGAACAGAGTGGTAATTACAGCCCTGGCTCCCACCCCAAGCCATTCTGCACATAGGTGAGCATGAACACAGAATCAGAGAGGGAGAAACACTGCAAGTTTAGCCAGAGCCCCTGTTGCTGCTAGATTTGGTCTGGGAGAAATCTTGCTCCATTCCCAAATTTTGGAGCCGGCAGCCCACTCTTGGACACAGGATTCTGGACACAAATGTTGGCACTTTACCCTGTAAAAAAAAACTCACCCCCCCCCAGTTTCTTGATGTCAGTTTGCAGGAAGCCTTTGCATTTCAAGTTTAAACAGAGTCATTGTTGGTCTGGGAGAAATCTTACTCTGTTCCCAAATTTTAGAGCCAGTGGCCCACCCTCAGACACAGCGTTGAGGACATGAACATTGGCCCAATTCCCCGTAAAGCAAAACTCACTGGCCCCAGTTTCTTGATGTCAGCTTGCAGGAGGCATTTGGCACTTCAAGTTTAGCCAGATTCCCTGTTGCTGTTAGTTGTGGTCTGGGAGCAATCTTCTTCTGTCCAAAAATTTTGGAGCTGGCACCCCA